>JABASC010000451.1:0-40206 GCA_019776185.1 Plutomurus gul
ATAAATACGTCTACACAGGGCTGAAGACTCGTGAGCACGTATTTATAGGAGTATGAGTCTTTATCGTTTTTGAAGATTCTGAGTCTTTATCGAATACCGTGATTCTGAGTCCCCATACTGTCGGACTCATTTCTCATCGGAGTCATCTACGCGTATGAGTAATTTCCGGATACCATTTACTCTATATACCTTAATCCAACCCGAAAATTGTATCCAAAGGATGCCACATGCAATAACACAAATTACGAACTGTTAAAACTAATTAATAAAACTGGTATTAGGTAGACAATGATTGCAGCCTACGATAATGTAATTATTTTGCTTACGGAAGAATTAGATGCACTTCGCCCCACTTTCCTTTTAGGTGCGTCTTCACTAGAGGATAAAGAGGCTGTGCGTTTTCGTGTGACAATGGCATCTGGTTGCTCGCTTTGGCCACCATCTTCATCGATTTCACATTTTGCACTATCCGATTCATTATCCATTCCAGATTCTGATAGGTTATCGTACTTCACTTCGTTGCTGTCTGCATCACCCCCAACGTCTCCTTCATCCTCATTGTCATCCTCTTCTTCCTCGTCGTCATCCTCTTCTACTAATGAGTCGGGAATATTTCCTTCCGCAATTTGTGTTGCCTCCTCTTCCCCTTCTTCTTCCTCCATACCATTGTCCCCAATATCGTCATCATATTCTTCCGTCTCAGGAGCGGCCTCTTCCTCATCTACCTCTTCTTCGTCTACATTTGATGGTTCTTCTTGATTACTAATGTCTGTTTCATCCATACTTTCTTCTGCTGTGGCGACTGGGGGTTCAATCTCTGTGGAATTTTCATCGTCAGGTATCTCGGTTCCATCTTCACCATCACTTTGGTGATCCTCATCGTCGTTTAAAACACTAGACTCTAATTGAGGAATTTCTTCCGTTGGAGCTAGCGTGTCTTCCGCAGACAATACGGCTTCTCCTTCAGCTTCCATCCTCCTTCTTATTAATTTTGAGCACTGAATAACAGTCTAACAGTACGAATAAGTTAACCAAAGTAAGGTATATGAAGCCGCATGTGTAATTGTGTATTGAAATCCAAAAGACGTAAAACTGTGCTGTGTAGCTAAAAATTACAACCAAGTGTTATTAAGCAGATTCAGTCCAAGGTCATATTTCACACACTCTATAACATTGGGTACAGTGAATAATAATTATCGCATAAATCTGTGATCTAGAATAGCTTGGATTCAGCCACGTTGGTTAGACAATTTTAATACATACACATGATTTATCTATCATCTATTTACAATTCATAATACGACTTTTGGACAAAACAAAAAGAAAAAAAGTGTATGTTGCTCTCATTTCTTCCTTTGCGCCTGCCTTCAACAACCAAAAAAACAACCATTTTAATCTTTAATTTGAATTACACATGTGACGAGTGACGAGACGAGACATTTAAAGGTTTAGTTGTCTTTCTAAAACTCTTAAAACCAAACAAAATTGTGTTATCGTTTAAAATTTAGCAACTGATTGTTGTCACATTATTAAAAACTGAGCTACAATACCAAATATACTGTGGCGACTGTGGCCTGGTTGGCTGATAACCGAAACGACCAGATTAAAATTGAATAGTACTAATTTTAGATAAATAGCAACTGCTTTACAAATGAAACTTGTTGATCACAGGAAGGAAATGAATGCTCAAAACATTTTTCAAATACGATTAACAGAATATTTTAAGAGGTTTAAAAGTTATTGTTACATACCTATCAATAATACACGTTAAATTTTGATAACAATATCGAACGTATTGTGTATCTTCCTCTGTACACGACCCCGTTGACTTTGTGGTATGATGGTGGAGGAAAGCTGCTAAGAAGTGGCAGTAGAAACTTTTCTTGTCGCAGAATTATGAATTGAAAGCGGAGGTTGTTGGTTGATATTATACGAGAGCAGCGACAGCAATAATAAAATAGCGAGGCAGGGGCATATTAATAGGCTGTTGAGCTGTTGTGTTGTGCGTATAACTTGCCGCAACAGAGGGTGGGCTAGTATGCTCCTTCCAACGAATCCAAAAGTATTGAAGGCGTGGTTTCTTTTAATTTCTCTAAAAAGGAAAAGTATGCGTAAATTTCTCCCCATCAAATAAAAATTGGAAGAGTTTTAAAGATATATTAGTTAACGTTTGACCAAATACATAAAAGGACAAAGCATTGTCACACTTACCATATGTCCAACTAATTTACTCCTTTAAAAATTCCTAAAAATTACGACTTGATTGAATTTTGTTTATTTTATAGATAGCATTTAATACCATATATTAATACCCTTTTTTGTGTTACTTAGCACATGCATTTAACGAATAATATAATTTTGTGTCAATTCTCTTGCTCCATAATATTATGTGTTGGTATTTATTTTATTGTACTTTAGATGACAAAGTAAATTAATTGGACACTTCAATGTTTAATGATACATTTATTTTTTGCTTTTGTATCCTTATTCGTTATTAAAAATATTACAAATTGCAGATCTTTATGGACTTCAATAAAACAAACTTACACCGATGTAACTCAATCTAGGCCTTAAATAGATTTTGATTTCATTTTTATTAAATGTTGACTATAATACGCACTATAAAACGTGGTTGAAAATTTCTTTCTTTGTGTGCAATTTTAGTGTGTCAAGGTCACGTTGCCGATTTCAGACTAATTGACAGAGATCTTTACTGAGCTAAAACCAAACCCAACAATATAGTAGGTAACACTATATTATAAGTATTTTATTTAGAATTTTTTCCGCGAATATAAATTTGACCAATTGCATACGCATATATACATACTTCAGAAATCAGAAACATGCATTGAAAAACTTACTCGTTTTTGGTCAGCATTGATTGCCACCTCTTTACTTTTTTGGAAAATATTTAAATAAATTGGAAAACTTACACTCTTTTTTGATCACCATTGTGTTGCAATCTCAATCTCATTTACTTTTCTGCAGTTGGCAGTGTTGGCAGTGCACATGCACAGTGCATCGCCAAACTCATTTTTGCTAAAGAATATAAAATAGCATTTGTTTAGATTGTTGTTAATTGGGTATAATTCGATATGAAATAATTTTGTCACTTTATTTCATTCTGTAAAGCCGTTTTTCTTTCGTTCGCAAGTCACAAACAGCAAAGTTTGCAAAATGGGTGTGAAATTCATGAAAACAGCTAGTAATCTTGCACGTTTAAGTCGCAGCTTTTCCTTCCCGAAACGAAATTACGTAACACTACACAATTTAATTAAAATTGAACAAGACTCCGGCTTAAGAAAAATAACAATGGTGGACAACAAAACAAGGTGTCTATTCTCAAAATGCAATTATTATGTATCATAAATAATTATGACAAGAATGACAACTATGTGAATTACGCCGAATACTAAAACTGCAAAATGGCAACTTATGGTCCAAATAATTAATTTGCAGGAATTCGTTATCTTTGCACATGATGACAGAACTGATAAATGGTATTGAACTGGACAAATCATCACAAGACCTTCGATGTATTATTATAACGAATGAAAGCAGTTCGGTATTTAGCGCAGGTCATAACCTCAAAGAACTGGTAAATGTAAACCAATAATATACTGTAAACTAAATTTTACATGGCTTTCTAAGTTAGAACTCTTGTGCCAAATAACGACTTTTACTAATTTAAACAAAGAAGTCACTCACTCAGTGCAAATGGGGTGAAATAGAATTAAACACAGATCATTGATTGGGGGACAAATCAATCTGATGGCAACCTTGCTATAAAAAAAACTTGTTAGATTGGAGTTATCAATTTGCATTTATTACTTTTACAGCCGTGTGATGTGCAAACATTTAGTGCCTATTTAATTAATGGCTTCTTTTTTGGTTTAAGACTAGTGATAATGGCAGAGATGTGCAACAGGCTGTATTTTCAAAATGTACGGATTTGGCCATGTGCATTCGTGTAAGTTGACCAAACATAAACAAAGTTTAAAAGAGGAGTCCTAAATTCTAAACAAAATCACAAAATGGTAACTGTTTTAGAATGCAGAAGTACCTGTTATAAGCGTTGTTAAAGGGTTAGCAGCTGCAGGGGGATGCCAACTGGTAGCCGCATGTGATTTTGCCGTTGCAACCGACACATCTAAATTTTCAACTCCAGGGTGAGAGGATTGAGGATGCTGTATTTGCATAATTTGCAATAATGTAACATAGCCAGCGCGTGGCGCGTATTATTTATTTTATTTTATACTTTTAAAGCATGGTGGGCTTTTCTTGATTTTCTATACTTGTTTTCTCAGAGCGAGTTTTGGACTATTTTGTTCCACGCCAGGGGTCTCTATTTCCAGAGTCATACCACGCTCAATGGCTGCATTCATGGTTTTAACCGGTCTACCTCTGTCAGCTCAGGAGGCTTTAACTGCAGGACTCATAACTAAAATTGTACCTGAAAATGAAATCGGTAAATAAGTAAAAATGTGTTACATATTACATAAACAAATGCAATATGCTTAAGTAGGACGATCGTAGTTAGGGCGCAATGGCAAAAATATTGAACTCTATTTACTATGGACATTTTGATTAAATATTTGGATATAAGATTATAACGCAAATGCCCATATCATTTTGGCATTCGCATTTTTGATGGATACTATGTTTTGCTCTGAAAATGATGGTCGAATTTGTTTAAGGTTGAGAGGGATCGTAAGCTCTTGAGCGTAAGCGAAACGGATGAGAGTATTTTATAACAATGAACTGTGATTCACAGTTCATTTTTCAAATTGTTCCACATAGGTATTATGATAGTATGATGGTGCGATTATTATACCATAGCTCTCTAAAATGCAAATGGTTTTGGAAATGATTCACAACATTTTAAATCGCACCACTACAACTATTGAGTTAATGCCTTTTAGGCGCGGATCCAGTTTTTTTTTGGGGGGGGGGGGGTTTCAACCCACTTTAACACCGGTAGTATAGGGAGGGCGGGGCTATGTCAACGTGAGTAAGATAAGAGATCCACGCATGCGTGAGATAAATTTAATGTGCTGTTCTAATGGTTTCAGATAAATGTGTTCAAGAGATTTATCAAAATATCGCCTCCAAGAGTCGATCGGTCATAAAATTAGGAAAAGAGTTCTTTTACAAACAGTTGCAACATCCATACGAAGATGCTCTTAAGTAAGCTTAAAATAATATGAGATCTAATTATATGTATATACCTTTACAAATTAAATTATCACAACCATAGCTATACTAAACCACGAATACTTAATATATATTTAAGGGAAGCAGAGACTGTGATGGTTCAAAATCTTCAGATGGTGGACTCCCAAGAAGGCTTGCGTGGCTTTGTAGAAAAGAGAAAGCCAAAATGGTCTCACACTCATTCTCAAATAACAAAACCTCCACGGTGATGGTTGCAATCTTGCAATGCAATGGTTGTATGGTGTTCGGCCAATAATCAGAAAGGGCTCCAGTAAAACATTTAGCCATGAAGAAGCCATTAAACTATTTTTTGCGTATAGTGTTTGACAAATTATTGTATTTTGCTGTGAGCTAAATATTTTTGAAATTTAATTTTTGTATGCATAATTAAAATTCAAAATAATATATGAATAGTTGAATATGGATGCTTCGCGTTGCCTTTATTCATACACTCAATTCCATAGTTTCGTTGTTATTGAAAATCAATTATTGTGTAAAGGGACTTTTTCTAAATGTCCCTTGGTCACATCTTGCAAATCTGCTGCATTTTTCTGATTACCTCTACACACTAATTCATTTTGTTGATATCTCCGAAGTCCCTGTCCTAATTCTGTTTCTCATGAATTAGGTTAATTCTCTAGGTGTAGAGAAGGTAACAAATTCACGCTCTCTTTTACCGTAAAGGTTTACTTTACGTATACCCATATACCCATGCACAGACAAACCAAAACGTGTACTGGTATACTAACTACTGCAATACCATAATGCTATGATCATTTACTGGAGAATTAATCAGTACAAGCAAACTCAGACGCAGGGCATAAACCCCTTGGAAAGTCCATAAAACTCCACTACCACAATACTACAGAGAGTCAGAGAAAGTGGATTGAGACTAGGCAGTACTTTACATGTACCATGTGTAGGTACTATCGTACATAGTGTAGTTGTTGCCCGTTTCACCAGCGTTGGTAAAGTGTAAAGTCCTATCTATATAACATTAGATACATTAGATAAACGGGCAGCTGGTGCTGGACTTTATTTCTTTCCCCAGAGACCGTCGATGAATACTTGCTTGATTGTACTTGTACTAAAAGCGCGGGAGCTAAAGCGCACATGTTTTGCTGTCTCAGTCTCAATCTAAATTGCTCTCAAGCAGAAATTTTTAGTTTGATAGTTTGATATCGTATGTACATTTGTTCATTGTAGATTATTTTGGTTTATTATTTTTCTATAATTAGCTGCCTTATTCAAAGTTTAAAAGTTTGTGAATTGGATAGAACACGTGGTGAGTTGGGACCTCGATCTTTTACTACTACATTTAAACGTTTTTAATAATTTATTTTATTAACACATTACATTTTTCTATTAAGTTATGGAAGCTGAAAAAGAGGAATTAAATTCTGCACAGTCAATTTCGGATAACATCGCTGTACTCCAGTTTTTCTTTAGCTCAAATGTCGAGGATTCTTCAGAGCAAACTTCTCTAGGTGAAGTTTCGATTCCAAATCCCGGATTCAAAAGAATTAATTCACGAGGAGATATAGATGTGTTTATCCAAGCAAACCAATCTCGTAAGATTTAACATTTAGTTGCTTACCAATGCGTGCAGAATTATCTACCTAAATTGTTGTACTACATACTTAAGTTAGTAAAATTATGACTTAATTGTCTTCTTCGTGCGGACGGTCATACTTTTAATAAATGATCCTGCCCAGATCACCACATAACATGATGCATAACTAAATTTCTAATGTATGCACCAACCTCTATATTATACATCATTCTTTTAACTGTCTTACAGCAACAAAATGGCAACCGGGGAGGCTTTCATCAGTTTTACAAAACAAGTTTCCCAATTTGATGAACCGAATGGAAGCCTCAAGTTACGTAACAATGTATGCAAGTGTCAAAAAATCAAAGACACTTTTGGACAATAGAAAACAAAGCCTCGCAGACGAACCATCTTTCATCACAACGTCTAATAGTAATACAAATGCAACTGTGAAACAAAATAAGTTTAAGTTTCAGATGAGTGCAAAAGGCCCTGGAAGTTTTTATCCTCCCCGAAAGGTGGAAACACCTTTAGTTGCTAGTAGTTTTGATTCTTCGAAAGCTAATGATTGTGGTACATCTTTTACACCGACGCTTCAAAAAAACCAAATTGCATACACTGATCTATTTAAAAATTGCAACCCAGTCAAATCCACAGCCAACAAAGAGTTCCCTACCCTTCATACCTTCCAAAATGAGAATATAAAACGTGACAGTAGGCATCAGCGCCAGGAGAGAACCGAAAACTTGTCTGGAAATGCACCAAACGCTTTTAAAACTGCCTACGAGCAATTGGTACTGACTTTCTTAGTTTATTCGTAATTCTTGAGCGGGGGAGAAAATTATTCATTCCACTGAAGTTCAGTGACCGAACGCCATACTATGTATTGAACCGAACCTTGTCCTTGTCACCCATGTATTTAAAAATAATTAATCTTTAATCCAACTTTTAGGCAATCGAAGATAGAGCCAAGGGAATCAAAAGAACCTTGGGTTCGACCGGATCTGTACATGTGCCCGGATTGCTGCGTAGACCAACAAGGCCCCAAACTTCAGTGGCCCCCAATAAATCAGAAAATGATGGTTGTGGTCAATCCGACAATCCTGAGTAAGTGTAACCCCCATCGACTTCAATTAGTCGTAACCTTAAAATCCTTATAAATTTTTTGTGTCATTTATGATTTCTGTTGCTGATTTGTAAGCCATGGTTCAATGCATGGCCATGGCCTGTATAAACAATTACTGTATGTGATATGAGATCCGTACAGATTCAATCAAACAAGAAAAGCAAACACATTCGATGGATCCCGCTGTGTTGTCGTGTTTCCAAATCAAGACGGTTGTGCATTTGCAATTTTTGTGGTTTTGCAGAGTGAACGAGCTAATGCAGCACGAATGTATGAAAAATGTGGATCCCAAAATGGTAGAGGCCATATTAAATGAAGTAGTTGAAGTCGCTGAGACTAACTGGGATGATATAGCTGGCTTAAATGGTGTTAAAAATGTGATTAAGGTCTGTAACCACTTTTTTTTAAACAAACAGTTTAATAATAATTTCTAAAATTCAGTTAACAGGCATTGATTTGTCAGATTTTCCAAATAAATTTAGCACTATTGTCAATGGACGCGGTGTAAACAGTAATTTGAATTGCTCTCATTTCAATTTTTTCACTACATACACAGGAAATCATAATCTGGCCAATGCTACGTCCTGACATATTCACCGGGCTTAGGGGACCACCCAAGGGAATTTTGCTTTTTGGTACTTTTTTGCTCCAATCACAATATCGTTAGTATTTCTTTGAGTGGTTAGTTTGTCACATAGGGTGATGCCTTGTTTTGGCAGCGAACTAATTTCGTATGAATAAATTATGTTCAGGGCCACCAGGAACTGGAAAGACAATGATTGGACGACTGATTTCAACCCAATCTAATTCGACCTTCTTTAACATTAGTGCGTCTTCCTTGACTTCAAAATGGATAGGAGATGGAGAGAAAATGGTCAGAGCACTATTCCAAGTAGCAAGAGTAAAACAGCCAGGTAATAAGTTTGCATATGTTTCTCGTTATGACCGAATGACCTGTATATATATGTGTAATCCTCAAAACGTTGTCAATATAGCTGTCATTTTCATCGACGAAATCGATTCCATACTAACTCAGCGCAGTGATACAGAACATGAAAGTTCAAGAAGATTGAAAACGGAATTTTTGATTCAATTCGTAAGCTAAACTAAAATTACTAGTGAATTTTTCTGAAGTCGATGATACATTGGTGAATATTTCAGGATGGTTGTGGAACAAAATCTGAAGATCGTATTCTTGTAATTGGGGTAACTAACCGCCCACAAGAATTAGACGAGGCTGCCCGTCGTAGATTGGTGAAACGTATTTACATTCCCTTGCCAGATGCAGAGGTAAGAACCATGCATTTAGAAAACTAATCTGAATTATCTCTATAGTGCATGCCTTCGTAAGGCATACCTGATGCCTTTCTCCTGACCACTCAATTTGTGATAGAATGTATTGTATCGGGTGTTTCGCGTTAAAAGTATACATTTTTGACATGGACTTAATCTGTAATTATTATAAGACCAATTATTTAAGTGTGGGGGGAAATCATTTATTAAATGACGACTGTTACATTTCACAGGTAATTGCCAATACTAATACAGTTTACCTAGTTACTAATTATAAGTTAGTTAAAAATTTTAACTTAAAACTATTGAATGTAAACACTT
Source organism: Plutomurus gul (assembly GCA_019776185.1). Classification (NCBI taxonomy): domain Eukaryota; kingdom Metazoa; phylum Arthropoda; class Collembola; order Entomobryomorpha; family Tomoceridae; genus Plutomurus; species Plutomurus gul. The sequence continues at coordinate 9,507 of JABASC010000451.1, forward strand.
TCATGGGAAGATTACCTTGTTTTGAAGAGGATGACCGCTGGCTGTGAAACATTGTGACATCTCTGACAGGTTCATTAAACGTTGGCAAACGTCCCCAATAGTTCTAAAGATAAGGTCTTTTGTTGGAAACAAAAGTTCCTAAATGCGCAATTGGTCTCACCAGATAATAAAAAGGCGTTTGCTTTAGGGTTGAAACAGTTGAAAGTTTATCCTCAGTTTGATGAAATCGAATTTTGGTAGTCGTAACGGAGGATGTTTAGCAATCCCACTCCTGGAATGTGGTCGAATGCGTGTAGGAGTGTATATCAGGGATGATACCAGCGTATCACAGGGGGTGGTGGTCATGGTCACTTTATGTGGCGAATTTCGATCTCTTCAAAACAAGTTGCATTACTCTTAAATCGGTCTTATAAGTTACAGAGTAGTTCCCTGTCAAAAATGTACACTTTTACGCGAAACACCCGATATAACTAATTTATCGCATTGTAACAGTTTGACAGGGTAAATCAAATATGGACACAGAAAGAGCTATTAATGCATTGTAGAATTAATTTGGTAGAAGTTGCATTTTCCCACATACATATCTTCCTTCCTTGGTTTTTAAACAATAGGCTTTATGTTATAATCGTTATTGAAATTAACGATTTCAGCTTCAGCCTTACATCTAAGGTTGCCTAAAGACACTGAATACCATTTACGCTTTTAATGACATGATATTTGATCCATGTTATTTAATAGCTATACGGAATGACTTTCCAGGCTCGTCAGAAATTGGTAAAAAATTTACTAACCGGACAACTCTCTGATTTGTGTGATGCGGATTTGGAGAAAATAGCCAACATGACGGAAGGGTATTCAGGTGCTGATATTCGAAGTGTTTGTCAAGAAGCGTCGTATGGTCCAATTAGAGATGTTGGCCATATGTTACAAGATATCGTAGCCGAAAAGGTAAGTTTACATGGCAAAGTTATTTCCAAATTACTGATCTTTTGTATTGCTTGGTGAAACAGGTGCGTCCAATGCTTTTGAGGGATTTTGAATCTGCGTTGAAACATGTGAAGGCTAGTGTGGCTTCCACTGATTTGACTGTCTATGACGATTGGGATGACAAATTTGGGTGTCACATGCTCAGCTGAAATATTCACATTTTCTTTCTGCTTTCATACACAAAAAAGTCAGCAGCTCCCGTCTTGTAAATTACCATAGTAATGGAGACAATGTATAAACGTTTCAAAACTTCGTCAATATACCAAGCATCAATATTTTTCGAGTGCCCGTGACGAGTGGATTGTTTTTCCATTCAACAATCTGTTCGTTGAAGATATGACTTCAACTTTAACACTGCATCGAAGTCCTACTGACGCTGAACTCCAATCTGGTGACTTCCCATTGAAAGTCCTGGGTTATTCTGATTCTTCTGCTACCAGTTCCGAATGTCGTCAAAATGTGTTATCCAGCAGTTCCCATAATTACAAAAACAGACATTCTGTTCAAGCCTTGTTATTACCAAGAAAGTTAGAGTCTGAATTTTCCAACTACCCTTCTTCAATTTATAGTGATCAACCTTCCTTTAAATGTCAAGAAAATGACAATGCCTGCAGTTCCTCATGCCTACCAGTACCAGCGATCAAGGTAATAAAAACATCAAGAAAGTAGGAAAGAATAGACTTTTAATATTAAAGTTGTATTAAATAAATTCTATTTTCACCAATGTTTAGACGGGCAACCAGCGTTCATCTGAATGCAGTTTGCGATTGCAGATTTTTACCGAAACAAGTTTTCCTATGTTGAGTCCAAGTAAGACGATACAATACAATCAGTTTTAATTTAATGTTAAAGTTTTCAAACAGACCAAATCACGCTTTTATGGAACAGGCGTGCACCCATTTCTAACGATCACACTATTATATACAAACAACTGTTTGCGGAAACAAAATGGTTAACCATTAAATGCTTCATTTAGCACTTGTTTATAATGTAGTTCTGTCAACCAAGGAAACCACCAACTTTATTCCTTTGTTACCTCTATCTCTGATGAATAAGCATCATGTCGCCGACACAGAATCTAATCGTCCTTCGCCGGAAAGCATTGGATTTGGGTTTGCTAAAGTGATCAAAACCAAACGGGTAAGTTCACTATCGTTGGTTTAGTACAAGTTGTACTGTACGTTTAATCAAATATTCTGTGTACATGAAAAGAAAACCATCGAAGAGCACGTTGAAGAATGTACTATCAGTCGCCGCGAGGATTTCCAGAACATTTCACGGACGTCATCTTCAATTCGTTCTCCTGGTGGTTCCCAAGGAAATGATGTTGTTGAAAGACCTAAAACGCCTTTCTCCAAATCTGATTGTGTTTTACAAGGCAAATTCTCATCAGATATTAAAAGTCCATTAGCTCAAAATTTTCCTCCAATATCACCATATGTTCGTCAGAGTGGTAAAAGTATGAGTTACCCTTCCGGTTCTAAATACGAACATGCTGATGCCATTTTGAAAGCGTGCGATCAAAAGGAGCCAATTCCATTAAATGTCGTATTTCAAAATTTACGGAATTTGAAAAAGGTGGGAGAAGGTGTTTATGGTGAAGCATATATTGGTCATTTTGGATCGCACAAAGAAGCAAGAGTATACAAGATTGTTGCTGTGGAAGGAGATCAGCCCGTAAATGGGGAAAAGCAGAAGAAGTTTTCTGAAATTCTTCCCGAAATAGTTGTTTCCCAGTAACGAAAATAGTCTTTACACTATATACAGTATTTTACCGTCTCACCTATCCCCGTTAATACAGACAATTTTTATTAGGGAGTTGACAAAACTGCACGATGGAGTAAGAGAATGTTTGACCAGTGGTTTTGTAAATATGTATGCGGCTAGAGTGTGCAAAGGAAAATATCCGGACGCGTTGATAGCAGCATGGAAGCTGTGGCACAAAGAGAATAGTAGGTTGAATTTAAATTGGTTTAGATTTTTACTTGCTGCTTTATATACCCAATACTACCTCATTTGCTCATACTCAAAATCAGTATATTATTTCAAAGAAGATGTTATGATTTTTTGTTTAGAATCAGACAATGATTGTCCCGATTTTAAATCGAGCCAGCTTTATGTAGTTTTTGAATTCGAGTTTGGTGGAGTTGATATCGAAGCTTTTGAATTCACTAATGCAAAGCAAACTTTTTCTGCTGTTATGCAGGTAATAATATAGTTAGTTTTCTAACCCTCGAGTAATACTCTCACGAGTAATAATAAAAATAACATTTCATTTATTTTGTCCTTAAATGGATCAGATTCAGAAAACGGTGCTAACTTATTAGTCACTCCAAAACCTCAAAGTCAATATAAATCCCTCTGAACATGGCAAGAGTAATCTAGCCTTATTTTATATATACTATGATTTTATTCCAGGTGGCTCACATTTTTGCAGCCGGAGAGGTTGCTTTAGCATTTGAACATAGAGACGCCCATTGGGGGAATATTCTTGTAGAAGACACACCTGACGAGTACGTCATTTTCATTGTGGGTGGCAAGTCTTACAAAGTACCCACTGGTGGTATCAAAGTTACAATTATAGATTTTACTATGTCTCGTATCACGGATGGCCACGGTAAAGCCATTTTTACCGATCTCGCAGACGACGAGGAACAATTTCTTGGTAATAAAGAGACCGCTTTCAATTAAAATGTAGAAATCTACTTACTATATTTAATACTTCTCTGTGTTAAAAGGATTCTTTTTAACCAAGCGTACTTTCACGAATAACCATTCAATTTAATTTAATTTACTACAATAAAATACTAAGATAATCGTGTCATTCAACTAGGAACCGGTGATCTTCAATTTGATGTTTATCGAATGATGCGAGAACAGAATGGGTAAGAATTAAGTGCCATAATACACATTTTTCTTATTTTTAACTACAATATAATGGAATAATTTGCTGTTTGCTTTAGTAACGACTGGAGCCAATTTCGACCAAAATCAAATGTTTTCTGGATTCACTACATGGCAGATAAAATGTATTTTAAAGGTCGCTACTCCAATAGCAAGTCAATGGAACACTCTACTCATTTGCGAACTCTGCAACGTCTGAAAGATTTAATTATGGATTTCAATTCTTGTTTTGATTTTGTATCAAGTTACATGGGTCAACTGCAAAATTCACAGTGATGTAATAAGTACAGGTTGTATGTATTTCCTTCTTATAAAAAATTGTAAGTTGAAGTAGCTTGAATATATAGATGCTCGGTTTATTGACAACTCAAAACAGCATTCTTTCTTTATTTTAGTGGCCTTGTAATTTCATCGTACCGTAAAACCACTGTTAATGCGAATTGGAAAATTGCAACGCATGTACTCCTTCGTTGAAATGAGTTATGCAATTCCACATTTTAATTAATAATAATTGTACTTGAAATAGTTAGTACTATGAGATAGACAATTCCAATAGTAATTCATATATTAAACATAGTCACGCCTTTGGAATTTTAATGCAAACAATAGGTCAAGGCCATTCACCTTTTCACCTTTACAGAAAATGCTGACATAAATGTTTATTCCAAAGGGAAAAGAAAGTCTGTATCGGTGTCATTCATGGATGATAAATTGAAAGGGCTTCAAGCAATAAACAAAGTTCAACTTCATTTGTAGATCTAACAATAATAACTGATGTTTCATCCGTATGAATTTTCAATTTTGTTGCACTTTCACGACTCATGACGAGTGGAATATGTTACAAGTAGTAGCTACATATGCATTATAAATAGGTATTCGTTTGATATTGACTACATGTTTGTAATAAGGTACAGTTTTCTATTCTATAACAACAGTTCAACTTATATTCTCATATATTTTAAGCAAATTAACAAAATTGATAAATTCTTAACTGACAATCATTGAAAATGGTCACGGTTATTTCATTTAGTAATGATATATTGGTACCAGTACCACCCTAAAAGAAAAATAAGGTTTAACATAATACTATCATAATAAGTTAATTACATAGTGCGACTTTATAATATTCATTTCACATTTTACGTATAAATATAAATTACTATTAATATGATGAACTTTGTAGATAAAATGTTATTAATTTACAGGACAAAATCGACACAGAAATCAAAAGCTGCATTTCTCAAACTGTCCGAACCAAATCGTACGTCTTAAATAAGGTTCTTTTCGACAATGAAAGTAGCATATTTTATTGGTAGGACAAAATTGCTAACTAGGTCCCCAAATAACTCGTACATATTAATTTACATTTATGTCGACAAGCTTTAAACCAATTATAGTGAGAATTACACACAATTGCTTATCATCTAACATGTAGAGAAGGTATTGAACTCACTTTATACATACCGTCGCAGTAAATTACTTTTTAAACAGACTTTTTGGCTTTCATATGGAAGAACCCTGATGATTACTTCATCGCATCGTTTGTATATTGAAAATCCTGTTCCCTACTATTCTTTATACTCTAAATAAATGTACGCTTCATCGATTACAATTACAGTTCAGTATGTGCCTAGTAGGCACTGCCTACCTAAATAGACATTAGAAATTACAGCTTTATCTCAATGAAGTTGGACTCACTAAGTATAACAAAGACTATATATGGTATGGTATATATTATAGATCCAGACTTATTTAATACCTAGTCCGGCTACCTTGTCCCAACTACTTCCTGATTACGTTTATTACTTAACGCTGCATAATCATTCTAATTCAAATCATTCCTACACAAATTATGCTTTTAGTGGTTGCTTTCTATACTAATGGAATCAAGCATTTAAAAAAGAATGAAATTGTTGTATTAAATGTTTTCGCGCGACTCTGTATTCAATGCTGATTCTATCATACTTACAATTAGTAGTGACATTTTTTTAAAATTCATCGTCAGTCCTTTGGAAACTTAACAGCTCTTAATAGTGGTGTTACGCAAACGAATTCACAAGCTGTTCCTCTCAAACGCATGTCCACGTATCACCAATCTTAATGGATTGTTATGTTTACTCATCGCCCTCATTTTAAACGTACTTCACTTGAAGAACGTTTAGCCGATCAGTCAGAGATTGGTATTGCTGTTCGTTTACTCATAAAGCTAATGTCGCGTCAGTGAATGAACTGATTGAATGAATGACGAGGGTTTGGAAACGGAAGCATAAATTTACTACTTTATTTTTTTAACGTATGCTTTGTCCTCAGTACTCCAAAATTACTTTTGGCAGACTACGGACCTGCATGACTTGCATGTACATAAAAAACGACATATTGTACCACAATTTATCGTTGTCGGGAACAGTAAAAACGCAAATATGTGGGCAGAATAAGTAAATGAGCAGACAGTTCCGGCGAAAGCAACCAAATAGTGGGCGGTTTAAATCATTGCCAAAAAGTATTCTATTGAGCTCTTCATTCAATGAGACATTGTTTGTTTAGGCTGTGTATTTAATGAATTTAAAATTTTCAGGAAAAGTATTATGAGATATGATCTGTAAGGTATCCTTTTGTAAGGTCTTACAAAAGGAAAACAAGAGGTACATTGTGGATGTACGTAAAATATACTACCACAAGTGGCCAGTAGTACTTAGTTTACAGTTTTCTAAATTCACCTGTAATTTAAATCAAATTTAAATAAATAAGCATTAAACACTTTGAACGTTCCTTGTCCACAATCGCTTCCTGTTTAAACTTGACGTGAATTCACATGAAACCTAAAGCTACAAAAATGACACATTCCTACAATACTTCTAATACCCTATGCAGCTTAGTAGCTTCGTAAGGCCAGTGCAGGTTTACAATTTTACATGTATGTATTGTAAAGTTTTTAAAAAATGCTAATTTATTTGAGCATTCACGCTCATATGAAAAGTTTTGATTAACGGATGTACATAGAATCAATAGTCTAAAGAATCGACCTCATAATACTATACAAGTTTACTTAATTAGAATTATTATGTATAAATACAAATGTATGTATGGCTTATTTATGTTTACACTTTCAAGTCCACCATTCCAAATTCACTCTAGTCTCTGGGCATTTTCTGTAAATGAGATGATGACGGATAATAAATTAAATAATTTGAAAACTCAACTGCACCAACGCAACATCTCATCATAAGAAGAGTAAAAATGAACATTTTTTCAAAGTGGATGCATTTTCTATGTTCCAGTATTGATTTTCAAATATGATACAAATGATAACAAAAATATACATACAACAATAATGCGACAGTACTCGTTAACAAATATGTGCTCAAAAAACTTTGCATAATATATGCGAGGATATATGCATGAACGAAATATAATAATTATATAAATTCGATAAAAGTATGGCTTATAAAGAAGTTGAAAGATATATATACAAGTACATTAAGTCGAAGATAGGTTTAACAGTGAACTTTTGTAACCCAACCATGTCGAGGCCTAAATTGTAAATCGGTACACTAAGCCGATAATAATGTGAGAGTCATCATACAGGCACTTTAAATTACATTACAGCACGTACTTGCCTGCAGTAATGTATTTTTGTAATAACAATAAATATAATAAAGATAAAAAACTAATCCAACTTATAAAAAAAACTTGACTCTTCAAGTACGAATTAAGAGCCAAGTATGTTCATCCTGTCTGTTTGTACCAAGTGTAATAAACTTTCTCCACCATTTTGCACTAACAATAAGAAACTTATGGTGGTGATGGAAGGTAACAGAAATGTTGTACAATCACTGATTGTGAGTTCGGACCGAAATCAATGATGTCCTTTTATAAATATAAATACATTCGTCTGTATTTATCGTTTGTTCGCCTACTTATATTAGTGTTGCCACATTCAACAACTTCCAACCATACTTCGAAATGTGAGCTAGTTTATCCTTTATATAATTTCATCAAGGACTTGGGTTGGGTTAGTATAGAAAGTAAAAATTGAATATGAAAAGCGCTGAGCTTACTAAAGTGACATCCTACAGTTTGGTATAAGCAACAGTAACACTATAAAGGAATTTATGTGAAATTTACTACACTCAAGGATGGTTAATCGTAGTCATCCTCCATTATTTCGACATATATTCTAATTCAATAAAGGTGAAAGTGAACTTTCTCCAACACGATTACAATGTTAAAGCAACCAATAAAATCAAAATTCCCTGGGAAAAGATAACAACTATATAGCTACGTAGTATAAGTATAATAATTTAAGATCTTTCGTTATAGTATGCAATCTGAAAAAGATTTAGATGTACTCTATACTGTTGTCAGCATTTTCAATCTGCATACTAGGGCTCTCAGTTTGCGTCCCATAGTCGACTGTGAGGATATTATCATCTGCTGATGGGAAGCTACTAGTGTTACTACCAATCTTTCTACTGCTCTGAGCTTCCTGGTCCCGTTTACCACTGCTCGCACCTTTCACAACTACCAGGTCACTACTATTAGAAATGGTTACGGAATCACTTATCTTACTGCTGGATGTTTTCTTCTTCTTTTTCGTTTTATCAACTCTGGCATAAAGTTGGTCAATATCAGCGGTGGCAGCTGGTTCGCCATTGAAATCAATGCTATCGTTCACATTGACAAACTCATTTCCATCAGTTCCTTCTGTAATTTCGTCTGCTCCGACTTTTTTAGGGTTAAGTACACCCTTCTGTTTAGGTTTTACGGTCGAGTACCCAATCGCTTCGTAGAGATTGCCTTCATCTGTTTCGTTCTCCACATCAGCCAAATCGTCCCTTGATTCTTTCAGTCTTTCATAGGGTGGATACTTGACTCTTTCGTACAAAGAGTCGCCATCATTTTTCGCGTCTTCCTCGTCGTCATCGTCTATGTCGGATATTCCAGTGACGGGTGAAATCACTTCCAAGGTTGCTTTGTCCCCAGTGTTGGAATATGTTGGCTGTACTTTTTTCTTTAGCTTTTCATAACCATGCTTGCGATCTAAAGTGTCCGATGGTGCAGCGGAAGGCGAAAGCATAGGTTTAGGGGAGTTGATTTTTGCAGAAGGCTTTACCTTTTCGTAAAACTGATCTTCTTCGTCATCATAGTCTTCGTACTCTGTAGATTTATCCCTGTCAATTTCTTGATATATATCCACATGATGTTGAGCGTCTGAATCAATTATTTGATAATGATCTGCTGTCGTTTCCTTTGGTTTTTTTATCCCTATTTCTTGATAAGGGTTGGAATGTTGATCGATTTCTTGGTAATTATTGGAATCTGAAACTTTTCTGACTTGCGACTTAGACTTTGATTTACTACTACTTTGCTTTCTACCACTGCTTTCATTTTTACTACTTGGGTCAGGTATTACGTTGTAATTATCCTCGTCCAAAAGATCCGTAGATTGGCTCTGATTTAAATCTCGTGTTGCACTATCGAAATGTGGAACATGTGGAGTAGTTTCAGGAGATGAACTATGATTAGAACTAGAAAACAGCGTCTCTCTCACCACCTCAAACTCCGAATAACTAATGTCGGCCTTGGACCAACGCCTAGTTTCACAATTGGTTGAATCATAAGACAATTTATAGCTGGAATTATCCATAATAGAATGGCGATTTTTACTATGATGGTGATGGGTGGTAGTTTGTTGTACCGTTGGCGCTACGGAAGGAGCTTGCAACGTAGTAGGTGCTGTCGTTGAGCTTTCGAGAGTTTCTTTTATTTGACTAGAAGCTGATGCGTTCGATGCTGTTGGAGTAACTGGCGCCTTGCCCTTCTTGGACTTTTTCACCACTTGAGCATACAGGGGAGCCTGAGATAGGGCTGTGCCAGAAGGTTGAGTAGATGTAGTACTGCTTGCTGCAACCTCCTGCGCCGCAGAATTAGGAACAGGGGGAACTGGAGGTGGTGGCAGAGGAGAATTGGCCTCTCTTCGTTCAGGAATCGGGGAGGCTACGTTGACACCTGCTAGTAGGTTAATATAAATATTTTTCCTTATAAGGTGATTCATTGTATTTCAAACACCAATACAATTATATTGATTTACTCATCCATGGATGTCTTCCATCACCGTCTTCTCCAGCAATTCTCTGGTAATTTCCGTCAGACGCATCTTCAATAGCGGCATACATCTCTTCTGTTAGGATTTATCGCAAATGTTAAACTCATGCTAAAATGATTGCATCAAGTAAGTATACAAACATATAATTGAATAACCCCGTTATGCTCTAAGTAATTGAAGTTTAATACAAATTTTCAGCCGACGTGAGCAAATTTTTTATAGAGAAAGATTAAAAATTTCGATGGACCACAGGAATCGAACCTGTGATTTTCGCTTTCCGGGATACACACCCACCATGAGTCCACCATGAGCATATATAATACGTATATAGTAAATATAATACTTATATCTATTATAATCTTATAATAATAATACGCAAGTGTCTGTTTGTCTGTCTGTATGTTACCTCACTACGCAAGAACTACCGAACCGATTCCCACCAAACTTTGCAGAAATGTTCGTATACATCCAACATACCGTTATGGATATTAAAAATTTTGATAATCGACCAAAAAAATTTAGAGGTTTTTTGAATGCAACCATACCATCGTTGTTTTTGACCAAAAAATGGCACTAAAACTATTCTAAAAATCCAAATTGTGAACCGATTTAAATCTTTATGGTATTAATCGACTCAGAATAATGGATAGAAGAGAATAAAAGCAATGAAATATGCTCAGGCGAACTAAGCAAAATTTTAAATCATTTTTTCGAAATTTCGAAAATATATATACACATATACATATATATACAAACATAGTTCTATGGGTACCTGAATCATCAGACACGGTTGCGTAGTGTGAATCATATTGCCTCGTATTAGTCACCTGACTTCGGATATTAGAAAGCGGTTCTCTGACACTAATACTTGTGTACCCCCTGGAATCTTGGGAGTCTCCTGAGAAGTGTGATTGGTTGTCCTGCAAAGTGTAAAACGAAGAACAAAAAAATTACGGGTTTTTTTAATTTTAAAAAATTGTGTTAACTGCGGTGCATTCATTCAGAAATGAGATTAGTGTATTTTTACGTTGTTCTGAACTTGAGGATGACTACTTCGTCTCCACTGTCTACCGACTCTACGAGGAGGAACTGGACCAGTGGTAGCGTCCCCATTTGAATTTAGGTTGGCGCTCCCACTTGAGCTGGCGCTGGGTTGACTTAAATTGCTTGAACTTTGTTGGCCAGCGTTTGAGTTGTGAGCTCTTGCCCTAGTTTGGGCGTAAGGTTGGGGAATATCATAGTTATCAGTGTCTGTTTCTTCATCATTTCCAGCGCTAGCAGTTCTCACTCGCGCATAAGGATGTTCGGATGTGTTTCGTTTAAGTTTGGCGTAAGGATGATTTGTAGCGTACGTTTCTGAATCTCCTTCAGAGGAAGGAGTTGGCTCGTTCTGAATGGATTTCGTTGATTTAGTGGATACTTCAGTTATGTTTATGCTGCGAGAAGTTGATGGTAATACTGATTTCTTTAAGTTTTGTCGATGTTTTATATCCGAATAATGGTTAATTGCCGCTTCAACAGTAGCGGCTGCATTTGCTGCTGTAGGATTTGGCACTTCTCCAACTGTAGAATGTAGTTCTCCAACTGTAGCATACAATTCTGATGTGCCATCATGGCTTAGCACAGAACTACTTCGACGAGGAGGGTTGTGTACTTGCTGAGGAATTTGAGGAAGGTCTGGTAACTGTCGATGTAGCGTTGTTCTGACAAAATAAACAAATTACATAATTATTGGTACCTGTTATAGTGGAGATTTACATTGATAAGTAACACTTTTGCAGATGTAAATATTTAAGGTTCTATGTCTTTGCTTTCTTTATTTTTGAAAATTACCTCAACGGACAATAATTGAAAATGCATTTACCTCTGCATAGGCATAGCAAGTGTTAATTTAAAGCACAGGGAAATCGTGAAGGTGGGACGGAATTTCAAGTAGTATTCATAAAGCACACAAAAATGCAAACAAAGCCGAATGTTAACATATTGTAAGCAATGCATTCTTAAATAAAAATGAGCCAACAAAAGTCGTTTACATGAGATTAAACAACAAAAATAAGAACCTTTTTAAAGAATCGGTGAGATCAACTGTCTCATAAGAGTCAGAAGTAAATTGGTGGATTCCATCTCCATCAGTAGTAGAGATATTTGTTGACACGTCAACTGCAGTGTCCGATGGATTTTTTAAGGATACGAGTTTTGTATGTTCGGATTTGTTAAAGTTGTGATGATTTAAATTAGTAGATAGGGTAGTGGTAGCAGTAGTTGCAGTAGTAGCATTGGTGTTAACAACAGTTGCATTTTGGTTTTGCGATTGAGATTGTGTTGACACCACAAACGAGGATTCAGCATTGGTCAAAATTGTCATTCGGCCCTCTACACCGTACATTTCCTCTCTGCATCGCACCGTTAGCAAAGGCCGGACAAAAATGAATAACACAAACACAAAATACGGGATTTTTTTTAGAAAAAGCATTCAAATTAACAAATCATATTTAACGTACTATTAGCCATAATCTACAAAATAGTATACTTGAAGTGTTTGCATAGTTAGTTGTATGCATGTAATATATTATTGTATGTTAGTGCTGTTCTGGTAAACATTACAAAAATTCCCCTTCAGTTAGATTCGTTTTAAGTGATTCAGTTATAGTTAGAAATATGAGCTACCAATAACGTTCGTAATCCTTCTAAACTAACATATTTTCTACAAATTGTGACCCTTTTTCGTAGATCCGTATCATAAGGTTGAGAAAGGGTCCTCACAGATACAACACAAATACTAATTGATAACTACAAAAAGGAAGCATTCTTGTCGTTCAAAGTAAAGTCACAGACTCGCTGATTTTGTGGGACATGTTTAAATTGTGACTTCATAAATGTATGTGCATTTTACGTGTACACATTACTGACTGCAAGAGATGAAAATGAAATCATTATTACAACTCATTTTTCATGAATTACCTTGGTCCCCTCAAAAGGTACCCACTACAAATGTCTACTTCCTATCCTACATAGTAGTTATTTATTTTAAGTATGATAGGTATAAAAGAAATTATTAACTATTTTCTGTGTTGAGTTTGAGGCACATAGCAAGACTTTAAAAATTTTGATAATTTTATTGTATGAATTATAAGGGCCTATTTGAAGAACACTTTCATACACTGTTATCTGACTCGTTGTAATACGATTTGGACTATTTTGGCCCGAAGTCTGGATTAGTACTTGACTAGGTTTGCAATACATTTTGTATACACAGACACCCAAACAGTAACTTTAGGCTGGCATCACAAGTCTTAATTTTTTTGAAATACCTAAAGTTTGTTTACAAATGGTGTGGCAATCTACGATTTATCAAACCCGAAACACAAAGAATAACCAGCATAATTTCACAAAATATTCCCATCCCCATTAAGGTGTTGCTAAAATTATCGGCCCTAATGTAGCAAATGAGTATAGCATTAATTGTTAATACAAATCCAACACAAAGTATAACCAAATTAATCTTGCCAAACAAACGAACTACGCGAGGTCAAATAATAGATAACTTGGAGGGAACTAATAAGAAATTTATGAATCTGAATAAGGGAGACTGACAAGTCAGGTTCTTTAGCATCAACTTGAACAGGCCACGGTCATGAAAGTCATTAGTATCACACACTAATTGTAAGATCAATTTAGCATTGATAGCAGCTCTGATCCAATCCAGTTCATAGGAATTACAAGTAGCAGGAAATGCTCAACATGGACATGACAGACACACTCGACACAGTGATAATTGAGGAACAGCGAAAGTAGTTACAGTTGTGAAAGTAGACTTAGTAGACAGATGATAGAGAGCTACTGGTTGTAAATTATGACATACTTTGTGGTCGTCTTCCGGACACAACAGTGGTTTAATATACATTTTAGCAGAAGAATTACTCCAATGACGATTGGCAAAATAAGTGTGACAATCAGTGGAGCTGAGCCATATCGAACCTATGCAAAAAGAATGGGAATTAGATGTTAACAGAACCCTAGCAAAAAACAAGTTATAAACAATTGCTAATGCATATTCTTGTGAATCATATGTTGTACCGTGTTCGTGCCTAAACATTGAGTTTTACAGTTTTCAAAAATGTCAAATTAAAAAGAGTGAATGATTAAATCTATTACATACCCAAGCAGCTTCATCGCCTGTAAGAACAGCCATTCTCCAAATAATTCTTTCTCCCTTCCATGTCCTTAGAAGAAAATGAAATGATTAAGTAGTCATGTCTTTTATGAAAGTCCAAATTGGTCAAGAATCCAAATAAATAAACATTTCTAATCTACTTACCCTGAGTTACTCCCAAGATGTCAAAACTTGGTGACACATCCTTCAGCTTTATAGGTCACTTTCAAATAGAGCCGCATTTATTGTTCGATAAGATCCACCTTGTCGTTATTTTAAAGTACTTCGAGGTAGGAAGCACTAAACACTACTGAAATCAATGTAGAGCAATTACTTGGCTATCCGGATGTACTGTTACAGTGAATACGTATGCAGTATTTTAGCGTGCATTTTCTAAATTAAATAACTGTCAAGTATAGTGCAATTTAGGCTTACACTCATTTAGTTTAATTTTCCTATTTATTGGAAGCATAGGGCAGCATATAGAGAGATATTTGTTTACTTTCTATTCTTTGCCACTTTGCCACTTACTCTTTTCTTTGTAGACAGGCTACTCGTATAAAATTCGTTTCACCCCACATCAATCACACAGCCATATAATCACGAAACAATTAATTATTACCAAACTACAACGATTATAAATACTAGAATTTAAATTTGAAATATGAATTAGTTGTAGTTGTATTGGTAGTATAGTTTGTATTTCGAATAGTAAAATTCGATTAATTTGTTGCAATCACAAGTAGTAAAATATGTTGAAATGGGGACGCATCCGAGATACTTATCTAGTATATATATGTAAATATTGCGTGTTCAAGTATGTCATATGAATTTTTCAGATACCTTCAAGACTTACAAGACAAGAATTCAATCTTTTTGGAACATTTATGCCAGAAAAATATTTCACATATTTCTAACACATACAATACTACCGAGATGTATAGATAAAGTAAACTAAACTGAAGGGGGAATATACAACCTAAAATAAATTTGGTTCTTGATGGGCTAATGAAATCCTAGTTAATTATTTAATCGTGTTCACTGTGGTGAACGAAATATAGAGTTTTTTCTAAAGATTTACTACCTACCATGGCGTCCTCTGCACTCAGAAATTATTAGTACAATTTACAAATTCGAGGATGGAAAGATCTGCATCATTATTTATTTTATCTTGAAAGATTGGTACTATCATGTGCATACTATGTATGTACCTGTCAATGCGACAACCCCTTCTAGGGTTGATTTGAATAAATAAAAATAACTTGCTTTGCTGCGGTTTTGTTTGGGTCACATGAAGTTCTTCTGTCACTGCAAGAGAGAGAAAGAGAAAAGGAGAAATGACAGTGCGTGTTAGACAATATGAACTGTAACTGTAGGTACACAGTGTTTGTCATATATATACGCAAACATAAGATGCATATTGTTTCAGTTCACCATTTCATCCCCACTCCCCACTGTTTTGTACTGTTTCCAACTCGGATCAAACCACCGCTCCTATGAAATCTTATCCATTTCTTATCCTATGCACAATATAGTAAAATTCAAATACAACAACAAATGTGTGTAACTTCTTAACTAATAGTTAGCCAATTATTTTTTCCCAAACCTCGTTTAGTGTATGTATGTAATATGTATTTATGCCTATATATTATGTAACTTGCATATAATAGTTTTATAATACACGTTATACCATATACATAGTCACCCTAAAGTACTTTACTTTGAGAATTATTTAAAGAAAGATCTAATAGTTATAATTAATTCTTTTAACAAACATTTTAATTCTTTTTTGTTGGCGATTTTTTTATTTGTTGTGACATCAGGTACTAGTAAGGAAAATAGAATAATATATACTGGATACTACTACTGGGTATACTGGGTGTACTTAAATTAAACATTAAACAATGTAGAAAAATTAAAAAGTCTAAATAGAAATCAAATACATATGTTTATGATGACGTCAAAAATTATGTGTGAAAGTATCTGTTTTCTTGTCCACTTACATGAAACGTACAATTGAGTGAATTAAACTAATGCTTATTATTATTAAGAACGCACTATATTACAGATTTACTGGCTTAAATCGTCCGTTAAAAGAACTTTCACCGTAGAATTTTGCATCTAAAGTGTTTTAGCTAAATGCGCACTTTCTCTGATACTTGATTTCATTATTAAACTATTAGGATACTAACACAATTACTCTTTCATTTCACCAGATGATGTTAACAGTTATTAGGCAATGTAGCCTTTATCGTTCCAAATAATTATGCATTGTATTATCGTTTCTTTGTTCTGCTGACTTTCTCCCACCACATGAGTTTAGGATACTCGATCATATTAAATAAATTATACGAAGTCTTCCATTTTCCAATTTCATTATTACCCCTTCGTTTGTACAGTTCATCATCTTCCAGTGTTCTGAATAATGAACCTATGAAACCAATCAAAGTTATACCCAAAACTAAGACAATCTTAATAAAGGTGAAGTTGGAAGAAAGTTGTTTTGCCCTTTACACAAAATAAACTCACCATTTCTTCGAGAGAGAACTATGAGAGCAGTTGCTAAAAGCGATGCAAACGATAGACCACCTAAAATGGTGTAGAAATTCAGAATACTTGGATACTTTGTTTGCGAATACACAATTTTTCCATAATGTTCTTCCTGTTGGTTTTTATTTGACCAGTATGATTGAGGTTGATTTTGATTATGGTGCTGCTGCAAAAATACTTGGTGGTACTTTGCAGGGTAAATATTTCCATCTTCTTCTCCGTAATCGGTTTCTCTATGAGTGGGCTTCTCATAACTGTCTTCGTTATGCTGCTCATTATCATGGTGCATTTTGCTTAGGATTTTATTGCTGATTAAAAAGAAATCGTAACTCATTCACAAAAATAAATAGTAAAATCCTAAACTAAGTAATGGCGATGTAGTATCCTTATATCGTATCTTACTTTGAAATTGGATACCAATTATTTTCTGACAGAATAGTCTTTCCCCTATTGAAAATAGCACGCAGAAAATTCCCCTCCGATGGATGAATAACATAGATGAGGACAACGGAAGAAATGATGAAGTTGCTCGTTCGCACCATTTCGAAATAAATAAAAAGATTTTACAATTTTGAAGAAGTCGACACTAAACTTAAACTCTACACTCTGCAGTCAAAAGAATGAAAAGTATATTTTTGTGATAATGATAACGTCACCAAAGAGGAGGCAAATGGACTGAATCCCTTTCTACGAAATATATTTCGCTTCAATCGTTTCAATCTTTAAGTTGAACAAAAGATCCCTGCAAAACAATTACGGTAAAGCTTGCTGTTTCATCATGATCTAGGTATGCCCGATTATCCTTTGTTGTTAGTTCAGTAGTTCATCTAGTAATATGATGTCACTAACACTGATACATGGGAACGCAATGAAGCGAAAGAAAACAAGCCGAACATGAATGCACCACACCTTGGTATTGACTTTTATTAGTAGCACCTATATGTACTTCTGATACGGTAAGAGAAATGTTGCTACTTACTATTTTATGTAAGTTACACATGAAGTCGTGTATTGCCCACTCAAGCCCATCCACCCCAAAACAATAAAAACAAAGAAATCGTACCATCATTTTTTTATTCGCTTCTCTTTCTCTATCTAAAATAGTGTACTATACATATAGCGAAGTTTATTCGAATTAAAAGTGAATAAAAATTACAGCACTTGTAAAACTGCAATGAGTGCCATTAAATTGTTGAAGAGTGACGATAAGACGCTGTTATGTAAACTCCACACTTAACCGAAAAACAAAGAATTAAAATTGTTTGCACTCTCCCAACTGTATTGTAGTAACGGAGAGGTAATAATGAAATGTGGCAGACTTTTTCGGACATTTGAGAGATAATAAGATTACATATTCTTAGATATGTACTCTTTTCAGATGTCTTTTACCAAATTGTGTGAGAAATCGGAAGATTTTTGGAAGATTATGCTGCAGTTTTTCTCAAACATCCTCCGATTTAGTTGTTGGGTTTCTAATCGCTGCTTAGATACTCAATTGACTCTCTACAAAACATATTGGAATTGTACGAAAATTCACTCTTCTTACAACTATTTGGCTAATAAATCGATTTCCCTCTTTTTGCTAAAGCTTCTACGAGTATGAAAAATTGGAAAAGTTGTCTTTAGAGGTATTGAGGCATTATTTATGTTTATTGGCAATTCATCTGTTCACATCACACATCACATAATCACATTACTAAAACTATGACTAGGTTGATCTACAGATACACCAAAAGGAAATTTTTAAACCCACGATACTGCGAAACTGTGAACACGTTTAATAAGCAAAATATACAGTATCTGAATTATTTAAGGTTATTTACATATTCACGAACTTGTATTTACACCTTTTCAATATTCCGGACCTGTATATATTAAATATGTACATATAGTAAATTGTAAACCACATTCATTTTTACCTACAAACTTGACATAAGCCGGTAAAAACATTTCGTTTATAAAATATTTACGCACAGACGAAATTACATAAAATACACACTATTACACACTATGAATAACAAAAATAATACAATACTGACAGATTGTGAAACCATATATAAACTCTTGGCACAGCCAGAAGATAAAGATGGTGATGTAAATGGATAAAAGAAATCGGATGGAAGTTTGATAGACACAATTGGCCATTTAGCCATTCTTGTGAGGGGTCGACTGGTTATATCAATAAATGTAACGACGGTTTGAACATTGATTTCAAGATCGTTCTGACCCCGGCATAATGTGCATGCTGTTTGTTTGGGAATACTGTAAGATTCCCCGAACTCATACACAACGTTCAAAATTTTGGCTTGTGGGAAATCCACAGATCCAACGTAGGCGAACGCAATTTGAATGTGCAGAGAGGAAACTATACCATCACAACCTGAAATGACTAGTGAAGAACTTGGGGGTTGGTCCACACGTGATTTCGGCAGTTTGTTAAAGGCAAAATTCTCCAAGTGGACGAAGACCCATTCACTTGGAGCAGTAGGATTCGCATTTCCAAAGGCAGCAACATGCCTAAATAGTTGTAAAGAAAATGAAGTACCTGTTACAATATAATATGAACATTTAGAACTAAAGTGTGGATATTTTCAAGAGTAATAAATACTTCTGTTGTTTCATAAAGTCCTCAGGGTGTTCTACACCCAGTAAAATTCTTCCAAGAGCCAATTTTAGATCAACACAGTATTTTTGAATAGTAGCCTTCACTTGACAAACTGTACTATGGCTCAGGCCAAAGACGACAGATCTCCTTTTCGGATTTTGTAAACTTACATCACAGTATCCAGGGTTAAGGACAGTCATCCACTGAGTTGGATCTTTAGACAAAACAATTACTGGATTTTTGTGATCACTTCCAGGTGTTTTTATTTCTGTCTGAGTCTCAATGTTGGCAGCAGTTCCACCGTTTTCTTTGTTAGTATTCTCTTCAACATGAACTTTCTCCCCCATTATCACCGGTTTTCCAACTAGGTATCCAGGATTACCACTTCTGGGCCAGTCGGAGATATTTATATCAATTTCTTCCACGGTATCATTGGTGACATTCATCCACAAGAAATTGACACGGAATTCTTGATGTATCTCTTTGGTACCAAGGGGGTAATCTTTAAGCTCACTTTTAGCAATCACTTTCTGAATTCCTTTAACACCATTGTGAATTATGGTAATGTTCATTGAGTGGAGGATATTCTTACACATGAGCTCATCCTTGTGTGGTATTGGAATTTTAGATTCTTCTTCGCATTTTAATTCTTTTGGGGTACGGTGACAGAGAGCCTTTCTAAATTCTCTCTCTTCTGCATTGGGTTCTGAAGGGCTACTAAGGATAACTTGACCTTCTGTGTAATAATTAGCATTCAACTGTTCCAATTTTTCACATTGATCGTTCAAATTAAGGACACGTACCAAGCAGCTTGTTTGAGAATCCTGTAGGAATTTGACGGGTTTTTTAACTGAGCACAGTTTTCCATTGTAAGCAGCCGGAAGACCTAAACGCAGCCATAATTCAATGTTAAAAGTGGGTTTGACGAAACAATATATATTCAAACATTCGAACATTACAATTTGGAAAACTTACTGTAGGAAATTATTTCTTCTGAACTTTCTGAGGATTTGATGCACAAAAGAACATTTCCGTATTTGTAGAAGCTAGCATTACGATCTAGTTGAACACTTGTTCTTAATGAACTCCATGAATATTTGGATGTTGCCTTTCGAATTCGCTTCTCCAATCCACCCTGTGGCATTAATTTTATTGCAAGAAATAGTTTTTAAAGTGATAATAATATCAACAATGCCAAAATCAGGAACACAATTTCAAATCAAATGCAGTTTGAAAAATTCACCTTAGGTAATTGAAAGTCCGTTTGGTCACGATTGTTGTCGACGATCACACAAAACATGCCTTTCTGAGATCGCTCCAAACGATACGGTGTACTGTGAGTGTAGAAAATGTTTGTTCTGAAGCAACTACTTTCTTTTTGGCCAGGATTTTTTGCATCATAGATGTGACTGTCTTCGCAAGTCGAGAACACATTTTTTTCTGCATCAGAGCAGTCAGAGTCGCAACAGCAATTTGTGTCACAAAAGCGCATCTAAATATTTCAAAAATCATATATTGTTTTTTAACGTTTAATTTAAATAATATAATAAGTATACAAAATTCACACACAAACTCACATGCAAGTCACATAAACATAGGAGGTGATCTTGATTCAATTTGTATGGAGGAATTTCAGTAGGATCAGTAGGATGGGGAGCCAAGGATGTAGTCTGTGAGGATACAGAAATAGTAGGAGCAATTGTTGTTGTAATATTCGTTGTAATTTTATTATCATTATGAGAAGAATCAGTAGTGCCCATTTGATCTTCTGTAGCTGTATTAAAACTCGAAGAATTTTCAATATTTTCCGTATTATTGGCGTCACTCGCAGAACTTACTGAAAATGTTTCAGAGAGATCCTCGCCAGGTTCACTGTGCTTTTCATTATTACTAGACTCATAATATTTTGTTGCGCTTTCTGTTGCAAATGCTGGCTGGATACACACTGAAATTGCTAATATTGTCAGAAACATTCCACGGGAGATTTCCATGGTCTTCATAACATTCCATCTCATGTTTCCACACCGAATTTGTCAAAATTCCTTAAAATGATTCCCAATTCAATTGTAATAGAGCCAGAAGGAATTGTCTTGAGACGATACCTTTCCGCTGAATTTGTAATCAGATCAGACTCACTCAGTTCTGCTGAACCCCCTAAGAACGTTCGTACGATTTCGTCTTTGGCAGTTCCTATATGCATCGTAAAAACATATATATAATATAAAATATAGGGTATTGTGGGAAAACCATATTTTCATTTTGTGACGAAATATTCCTAAATAATTCAATAGTGTATTCAGATATACTCATATAGGGGAGTGCAGGAGATACCGCCCGTGTCCCCAAAGGACCATTTTTACAACGTTGGAAGGGAGTTGTTTAGACGTTTTTAAAACAGGGGGCCAGCACAGATCTTGTTTTGCCCTAAAATGTAGCTACAAGCCGCTTGGGAGCAATTTTATAAGAAATGAGGCAGATATAAATACTAATCAATCACACATGCATTCCGAAAATACATATTTCATGTCAGTTACAAAGGCGCTTATTCAGCGGGGATGGGAGCACGATAGAGAAGCATGAGCTTATCGACAGTAACAAGACAGACAGGCCTCCCTTTAGATTCTAGTTACACCAATGTTCTTATATTATTTTACCATTCCAAACAGAGTACGTGATTGAACTCAATTCCCACATTTTCATTTATTCGTACTACATAATGAAATGTGAAAATATTGAAAAGTTATTTGAATAAGAAATGATAGAAACATAAGTTCACCTGCTGGACGCCAAAGAGGAATTTCGATTATGTGACTTCCAGGTGTTGATGGAATGTGACAAACAGCGTATCCTGCCAAATCACTCCTCCCAAATTGATCTTGTCTACAAACTTCCAAAATTAACTTTGGCCAACCTAAATACATCCATTAAAATACCATCATTATTATGTGACGGTTCGATAAATTAAATGTCGAAATCACCTTGTAGACCTTTCGTTACAAAGTGCAAATCTAAGGGATGAGACCAAATTGCGGATTCCGAACTGATTGGCGTGTCCACTTGGGTCTGACCCTCCTTTGATCCACTTATCTTCTTCCAGGCACTTCCTGATTTCGAGAATAATGTTTACTTATTAATAGTTTAGAGGAACCCATTAAATTCTCAATTTTGTACCTTTTGTAGAAAAGAAATACCTGCTTGAATAGACCACTTGCAGAAAAGTCCTTTGCTTTTGCTATCAAACGAATTTCCCGTCTTAATTTGACCGATTACATGTAACTCTGCCATTGAGGAATTACAAAAATCGCAATACCCTGCAACATTCTTTAATAGTGTACATTTAAATCTAACCACTCGGTAGTGTCCGCAGTAACATTCGTATTTGCCAGTGTAATCAAAATCAAACAGTTATTAGTAGAAGCATGTCGTGTTTGTTTGTGTACTCGAATCCATAGCAACTCCAATGCTATTACATAGCCTTACATATTGTGTAGAGTTTCATCCCCCCTCGATTCCACGTTTTCGACATGCAGCACATGCAGATACTTTCATGCGATTGATGAAATAAAGGAATATTATTACATACAGAAAATTAGACTGTGAGTCTAGTAAGGTATTATTATTTCATGATGAATACATATATGCTAAATATGCTTAGCCAGGTAGAGGGGTGGGTGCAGTGCATGTAACGTAACGTCACTAATGTCAATTTTTTCTCTCTACCTTTCATCTTTGGTCAACACATAAGAAACCCCCACCAAACTGCTATTGGATTTAAAAAAATTAAACTACCTGCTATATTTGTATTATATTGCCTTGTAATGTAAAGTCAATGCATTACATATTTTGCGAAAACTTACCGACTACTGATTACTGCAGTCTCCCCTCCCCTCCACCATGTCATGCTAATGAATACATGAAAGAACCCCTCCATATCATCGATAAGTATGATTCTTTACATTTTTAATTCCACATGTTAGTATCTCTTTTTACAATTGACAGTAGTATCGACTATGACTAACTAATACAACAAAAATAAATTTAATTGTTTTCTGTTCAGAAAAGTACCAAGGCATTATCAACATGAATTACTTATGCTTAATGTTTGTGTTCAGAGCCTTTATGTGGGGTTCGTCCATCCAACTTTTGGCGAATATCTTCTTTTCTTCGCTCAAATTACAACAATTTACTATATTCTTCACCGTATGCACTATCGAAGGAACATGTCTGCGTATTCTCGCGTTCAACCATTCAACAGCTAAATCTAGTGTATTATCGCCATCTTCTATTATATTATCTGCTAAACCGATTCTTAGTGCCTCTTCGGCAGACACCTTTCTGCTCGTTAAGAGTAAATCAAGAGCTTTCTGATGACCCACCAACTTCGTTAACAAAGTACCCCCACCCCAACCAGTGCCCACACCCATTCGCGCCTCAACAAAAGCAACTTCAGCACTCGGAGTTAACAGTCTAAAATCTGGAACTAGAATAAGTTCTGCGCCACCACCTATTGCCTAAGAACATTTTTTTCAAGAAATAAGTAATATTGCCACATGTAATTATTTTGCACGTAAATGTTTTAAAATTCAATATTTTACCTTTCCATTTACGACGGCGACAGAGACTAGAGGTAAACGACGAAATCGTAAAACTGAATCATGCATCAAAGTTGCCATTTGGTACCCGTCAAACGAAGTAGAAAGCTTTTTTACTGTTTCTAAATATCCACCCGAGCAGAACGCGTCTCCATTACTATGTAAAATGATTCCTTTTCCGGATTCCCATTCTTCAAGTTTTGAAATTATCTCGTTTAGGTCCACCATCATTTTTCCTGCAATGTAGTTGAACCCAAATAATTAGCAGTGTAAGCAAGAACAAGTCTAGTCGTTTAGCTAACTACATATGTAATGACGTAATAATATTAATAAAACGATGCACGTACCACTGATTCCATTTTTCTTTTCGATATGATCAATGCAAATGAATGCTATCCCAGTCTCATGATTCTTAGTTAGAGTGATTTTTCCACCTGAAAGCAAAAATTCGCTTCCTATTAAAGGAAACCTTTAGATTAAAGTACTTTTTGAAGGCAACCCAAATTGTTATAATCAAACCTTCAAGTTTCACACATTTTTGTCGAATTTCCTCCAAACTTGTTTCAGGGAAATTGTGAGATGATGTCGCAAAATATTTTCTGTGTAAAGCCTTTATGGTATTATTTGTCTTGAATGTTGTCAGTAGGACGAGAGGAAAGTTGCACCATTTAAAGATCATCTTGAATAGGTTATTATTATTAACTTCTTTCAACTATCTGCTTGGGTACGAACCCAGTTCTTTCTGGAAGACCTGCTTGAATGGCTGATATCCAATTCTCACTGATATGCCACTGCAAGATAATATCAACGATTTGATTGACGGTAAGCACCTTTTTGTAGGTCCCGGTTTCACTTCTTTCAAAATACTCATCAATAGGAAGTCTCGCAGTGGTCAACTGTGTGCTTTCACAGATTGTTAATGAAATGTTTTTTGTTGTTGTCTCGTCCACCAGACCGCCAATAACATAAACTTTTTCTTTGTCAAACTTGTCCAACACATTAGGGGAATCTGGACTTAAATAAATAACATTTTCCTTACTAAATAGTTCCATGACGCTTTCTTTCCGGATGTCAACTACATACTTGGCAAAGCCATTATTTTGTTGCTCACACACCTTAAAGAAATCGCTACTGTCAGCTAAACTTGTGAAATATAAATGTAATGGATTTTCAGCACCTTTATTGGACGCATATACCCTCCTTAATTGTTGGGCAAAATGTTTTTGCTCCTTGTCACTCATTTGACAGTCATATTGACAGTCAATAACCACTTTGGCTCCATCAACTAAACTTTGTTTCAGCTTCTCGGCAATGGCTAATTTTTCCTCTTTATGTAATCTACGTTGGGGTTTACCTTTACGAGCTTCTCTCTCTTTATCTCTTTTAGCTTTACGATTTGCTAACTTTCTTTCGTACGCTCTCTGCTTCCTGAATTTGTTTTTAGAGAGAGCATTTGGATTTTGCTCACTTATTTCCTCCCCCTTGTCATCCGTGTACATGGAACCATTCATAGCTTTATTTATAGGATACCGAAAATTCTAATGGTACAGAGTACACTACCTCATTACCAAAGAGACGGGATAAATATTAAATCAATAGATTCATATTTACTATAACCCACTTTTGCTATTGTGTGAATGTAATGTACTAACAAACACGGAAAGACAATCGTGCACAATTAAGTGGTGCTGCGGGACGTAAAGCTAAAAAAACGGTAAGGCACAAACAACACGACCTTCTGTTATTGTTACAAACGGTCTAATCCGTAGTTAAATTTAAAACTTGTACGTATTATTTCATTGTATTAATTTCTTCGTGTACAGCTGCTATACAAATACAATACACATTTTACACACTCTACCACTATCTCATTAAATGTACTCGTGTAAAGCAAGTTATACTGTTACCGCCAAGCACACATGCAAGTTATAGGATAGCGATTAGTTTTCGAGTTACCTTGCTGCATCACTGCATGAATTTTTTTGGATATTGATCTACAGCATTATTATTTCATTATTCGATTCAAGAGATGCAAAGAGATAACAAATGATTGTAAATATTTTTGACGCTTTTGTAAACGGTAAGTCCCAACGGCCTATAACTGCTAACAATAAACTCTCTAATGTTAATTTATGTAGTCGGATGAATGTTTTATTCCCATTCTAAAAAACTGAATTCTTTCATTTCATCATTAAGCTGTTAAGGTGTACATTGCTTTCTGAATTGTAATTCGTAATTAAAGAGTAAAAAACCAAGAAGTGAAATAGTTACAATTACAAAAGATATGTACAATTTGCAGACAATTGTTTTGCCTAGATGGTTCGTCTCACGCGAGCAGTTGTTTTAAAGGGAATCTCACGGGTATCTGTAGACAAAAAGGATGCTTTACTAATAGACGAGCAGTTCGGAAAGGTGACATCTCTCCATCTTCAGGCAAAAAATATTGATGTTTTAGTAAGCAATCATTATCTTACCAGTAAAATTATATTTGAGTAAGTACCACTTGCATAATGTAAACCAATATTTATAAAATATGAAAAGGATTCACTCAAGCTGTTTACAAGCTTAACAAATCTCTATCTATATGAGAATCATATCCGTGTAATTCAAGGCCTGGAGCATGCATTCAATTTGGAAACTCTGCATTTGCAACGGAATGAGATACAACGAATTGAGAATTTGGAACAATGCGTCAATCTGAGGAAACTGTCAGTAGTTTCGTTAAATTAATCTCTATGATTTTATTTATTATAAATATGAACATTATATATTTAATTTACAAAATTACTAGATATCTGGGGTACAATGAAATACAAGTTGTTGAAGGCTTGGAAGAACTGCGAAATTTAGTAGAACTTCACGTGGAGAATCAAAGGCTTCCACGCGGTGTTTCTCTCGTGTTTTCACCTACATCTATGGAAACTTTAGCTGTATGCACACAAGCCACTCAAATATGTATCTGATATTGTTTATGGCAAATACTTTTATTTATGTACCATCTGTTTGTACAATTTGTTCCCTTTGAAAAAACCTCCACAGTCAACTCTAATTGTGCTAAATATTGCTGGAAATCAAATAAGGAGTCTTGAGGATATTAGCAGCATGGATTCACTGGATACTTTGCATGCGCAGAAAAACAAGATTGATAATCTGGATGATACAATTTTGATTACTAGCACGATGGTAAAGTTGCGAATTTTGAACTTGAAAGAGAATCCGATAGCAAAGGACCGAAAGTATAAGGAAAAAATTATTGGCTACAGCGACTACCTAGGTACACCTCATGAATTGACTATAAACCAATTTAATTATTGTACTTAACCTTTTTTCACCAACCATAACTCCATAGTGTGTCTCTGAATGTAGAGGTACTTGATGGAAAAGATATCACGGAGGTGACAAGAAACTTCATTAAGAAGTTTTGCAACGTCAAGGCTGCACGATTAAAGCAAGCCGTAAAGAAGTACGGAGATATCGCCGCGGCACAACTAGCTGCCAAACTTAACCCTGAGGGTGACACATATAGGAGTCCTGATCCACCTTCCAGTTTGTATGTTCATCTCGGAAGCAGCAATCAACCCACTCTTCAACAGAACCGACAACAAACATCATACAACAACGACTTTAACTTCTCTACCCCAATTAAAGCATCTTCAAATTCTGCCGACACCGTGTATCCAAGTCAAGCAGAGTGGCTACAATTGGTGCAATCTGGAAACATTCCACCAGATGCCTTAGCTCGAATGAGACTGCCGGAAAATATTCCAATTCCAGATATCGTATTGTCACAATTTAATGCGACTTCTCGTGGACAGCATTACGCTAATAATTATGATAAAAGCTTTAATACAACTACGACAGAGGAAGAGGTGACGACTGATAGCAAAGACCAAAACATGTTGAGAAACTACGTGGAGCCAGTGAGCCTTCAAAGCCCAGAGCCAGAAATAAATGAAGAAGATATGAAAATGTCAGAAATGGCCAAAGTCATTTTCCGCCTCTCCAATCTGTCATCACCGTACACAAATAACACCCAAATAGCGGATCAGCAAAGTTTTACTCCAATTTGGGGGAAACCTGGAGTGTCTTTACCAGAGACCCGACCACTGAGTCCATTAGAGAAGCCGTTGGAAATTAGAAGTTCAACATCAACTCAAAAGTCGAATTCAAAGAAAACTGTTGTACCAGTAAAAGCTGGAACATTACATCCAGTAAGAAAAACAAAGAGTTCTAACAGTCGAATGGTGCATGCTGAGACTGCGTTAGACGACAACCCACCCTTTGTTACTTCTGTTCTGGAGCTCCCACCTTGGCCCCACATTACTCGTAGAATGGGAACCAGATCTCGTAAAATATCATACATGCCTTAAAAAGTTTCACATGAGAAAATGGTTAGAATGATGCAAGGCTTTTTAATGATCCTTTGATAAATCTTGAAATTCATACTGTACACATGTTAAATAATTACATTTACATTTGGTTTTAATACTTAATTGAAAACTGACGCATTTTGCTACAAATAAAAGAGATTCGCATGAAAAATGTATCTGATAGTGCGAACTTATTATAAAAACAATTTATTGCAATTGAATGAATTTTTATTACTGGGGTTGTTTTTATGAATTACATTTGAATTATTTAAATACAGATAGATACAGTCTACTTTCTCATCAACGGTAGTAAAGACCGATATCTTATAGGGATAATAAGCATTATGTGAAGAGTTCACCTGGCATCTAGAAATAATAGTGAGAACGAGGAATTTCTGTTATTGTTTTAGAACGTATTTTCAGAACCGGTCATCCGATTCTGTTAAATTTACAAGATGGCTGAAGCTAAAATGATATTTATTTGAGATTCTTGTACGAATAGAAAAGTGTACACTACTGAACAATTTTTTAAATATTGACCATTATGCAGCAAACTATTCATATTCGTCGAAATAATATACACAGATTTGAGCTGGAAGATATTATGTGTATTTGATATAATCATAATTTTTTGCTCAGCTTTGTTTGTACATACTGTGTATGCATTCTATGGTTTCAATTATTTAAATTGTGGAATTACCACCCAAATTGGTGTCGAGTGCACATATATTTTGTTCGGAACAATAATAAACCCCAATTTTGACCACCCCAGAACACTGAATCCAATCACTAACCAGTTTTTATTATTATTGCCTCCTCATTGTACATTTTTTACACTCAACCTTGAGATTGTATCCCGATACTTACAATTTCAGCATTGTATACCAAAAGGTGGCTGGTGATGATAATCAATCTAAATAGGCCTTGTTGGAAAATCAGCAGCTATACAGAGAGTCCTACTGTACGCAGCCTGATCTTAACACAGTTTGGGAGTGATTTTTTTAAACGAACGTGTTTGTTGAATAATTAAAATTAAAATCTCCATGTAAATCTCAAAACCGGATTCCTGGATAGTAGTGGCAAAAGGGGCATATTACAATATGTACAAAGTATTTTCAGATGGATTATATGTACAAGCAACGAGGAAGATGCAGCGTACCAAAGATTCTGCTTGCATTGAAATAGACAGTATGAAAACATTCAAAGAAAGTAATGCAGATTCATGTTGACCGTACGCGTACACGGAAATTAGTAGCACGATTTATAAAGTATCCTTTAAATTTTTTAGACTCTGTAATATTTTGGAGATATGAAATGCCTTTCAATTGTACCTGTTAGTATTTTATTTAGCCTTCGCATGAACTATGAACATACCGGAGTTAAAAGTAGTACCAATGCTATTCTGTTTACCTTTCCATCTATGAAAATTTACAGCGCAATTTAAGTCGGCATTCTGCATTCAATCGCACTAAAATATCCACAATTTACTAACAAAAGTTGTTTCGAACAAGTTGAGTCAAGGAATTTCCATGGTTACTGCCCCTATATACATATTCCTTGAAGTTGAGTATGGTCAACACTTTTACTATTTTTAATTAGCAGTGTTTTTCTGTAAAGTAATTGAACTTGATTGCACAAATACAAATAAAAATTGAACGTTTTACGTTGTATTTTTTGTAATTTTGTATATGTACCTTGTAAAAACAATAATAAATAGATATAGAAACCTCTGGTGATACTTTACAAATACAGGGTTAATTGTAATTTACTTGAAAGCCATACATTTGTCCCTCAAGTTACAACCCGACAAAAACAATGACCATTGATGTCTGTTTTCAAGGAGGGAACCGTGAATTAATAATTTTTCTGTTCCTTTGTATCCTCAAACGCCTATTTGGAGTTCCTATTTTATCCTCTGATATACCCATTCTCTATGTGATAAAAGATACACATCTTCCACCAGTGCCGGTACAGCAGTAGTCATGATGTGTACTGAACTGGTGTGAAATGTGAAGATATGCATGCTCACATAATAAATACTTGCAGATAATTAAAGGATGTCTGTCGGTAAACAAGGCTAATTGTTCCAAAGTTCAAAGATTCTCTTACAATACAATTATTTCTAAAAGGCATGAAAGACCATTTGTAAGTGACATGACCTACCATATTAAACCGCATAATGTAAAGCTGCTTCGTTTTTATTAAAAATACTTTCTGTTCTTTCACCTTGATTTGAACAAAAAGCTGCCGTGTTCTCGTTGACCACTATAATTATAATTATAGGAACATTACAATTGCACTAATTTCTACTTCCAATGACAAAGTATTTATCTTTAAGAAAAAGGCGTTGTTTCTGAGATCTGGGAATGACATCTTTTAACATTTATTTATTTTGTCGATATTTCGTTCACCCCGGTGAACATCTTCAGGACC
>JABASC010000452.1:0-40204 GCA_019776185.1 Plutomurus gul
TAGGACTGGAGTCACGTAATTTTCACGTAAAATGGGCGAATCCTCGCTTAAAATCCTACGTACGGAAGTTTCTACGTAGCATTCGCTAACTATCTATTAGCAAAAGCACATAATGTTTGATCTACAAATTTACACCTTGACAATACATTGCAGTAGGAGTGCATACTTATTCGATTTTGAAAATTCATCGAATAGTTGATCAAATAACCGATTTTGTATTTATTTTCTCCTTAAAAAGTAGTTTTGAAATATTAACAATATGACAATTGTTCCTATAGACTTCCTATAGCTAGACCTCTCAACATTTATTGTGTTTTTGGCAACTGACTGGGATTATTGTAACTAATTCACACGTAAAACGTTTTAACGTGAATTTAGGCCAAGCAGGCTTGTTATATACGTTAAATGTGTTTAGCTCCTTCCAACTTTTGATGCGTACCCCCAAAGTATCTTGTGTTTCAGAGGGGTACCTCCCGCTGCAATCGTACTCGCCCGCCAGGACGGGCGGGCAAGACGGCCCTTGTGGCCCAGTGAGGGACCCCCTGGCCAGAAATTTATAGCGGGTATACATTTGTTTGGCTGGCGGGTGTTTCCAGATCCAGCTCATATGTAATGAAAATTGTACACCTGTCACACAAAAACTTGTATTACTAGTATCGCCTAGAGTTGCGAGATCTCGTTCATAACCCGAAACCATAATCTCCACCGTCTCCGTTGAAGCCCCTGGGGAATTTAAAAAAATTTGACCACCTTCATAAAAATCGGCCCTTAGTTTTTTTTTGGGTTAAAATTTTGACCCTCCTAGTTTTTCCATGTTTTCGAGAAATTTGACTCCCGTGGAAAGTTGAGCCGTTTTGGGTATGAACTCTGATTTATTTATTTATTTATTTATTTATTTACTGTCAATACAAATACTCAGCGATCAGATCACTGCATGGTCTCCCACAAAGGACATTACACTATTATAAATTCATATCTCGTTGTGTTTTAGTTTAGAGATATCTTCAGCATGTGTTAATTGTGCAGAATCTGAACAATTTTTCTTACATTATTCGTAATCTGTGTTTTATTGACGTTTACAATGTCAATAAATCAAATCAAATCAAGTCAACTTATTATGCTATACTAATGAAATCGAATTCATAATTTATTCACATTTTAGATCGAGCTATAGAGCCGGCACCTGCTTCTGCACTTCTGTGGACCTACTATTATTTAGCGCAACATTATGACTATTTGGGAGATACAACGACTGCTCTGAATTATATAGACAAGGCTATATCTCATACTCCTACGCTAATCGAGCTATTCATGTGCAAAGGGAAGATATATAAACATGCTGGGGATCTTAATAAGGCTGCAAGTTGTATGGACGAGGCCCGGGACTTAGATACAGCTGACCGTTACATTAATTCGAAAAGTGCAAAATATCTCCTACGGGCAAACCGTGTTGAAGTTGCAACCTCTGTGTGTGGAAAGTTCACTAGGGTAAAGGTCATTTGAGTTTCGGTTTGTTTTCATTTTTTTCTGTGCATTTATTTAACGCATTTGTGTTGTCTTGTTTTACGTTTTTATTATAATATCTTAATTTTATGTTTGTATGATAAATTTCATTTATGTCAAGCCGTTTCAAAGAAAATTAACAGTGCTTATTAATTTATTATTGAATAATAATTTTATTTTCAGTTCTAGAGTCTTCCTGGCTCTAGCTACTATAAATCTCTGTACCTTAGTCCCATTACTGTGTGCTGTGTAATATGTCCTTCGTCAATTTGCTTCTTGTCGTAGTACGCACAACGTTTTGGTGAACTGTTGAATAATTATTGTACTGTTGATTTTAAAGGAGGGAACAAGTGCGATGGACAACCTAAACGAAATGCAATGTATGTGGTTTCAAACAGAATGTGCACTTGCTTACCAGAGGATAGGTCAATGGGGAGAAGCCTTAAAAAAGTGCCATGAAGTTGACAGGGTACGTGGTTTACAAACGTTAACTTAATCGTAAAAACGAAATGTGTACCTACTACAAAATTCTTGCTATTTCATTATAAGGCTTATCGCTGACAACATGATGTATTACGTTGTATACGCAAATCCAATAGATCCTACTGAACTCAATCTAGCTGAATGAGACATTTTTTCTGATTGCAAGCGAAAGTCAGTAATGTAAATGAGAGCTGAAGGATAAAAATGTCTTATGACACATACAAATTACTGTTTGTTTTTCTGTATTACAGCATTTTACTGAAATAATTGACGATCAATATGATTTTCATACGTACTGTCTACGAAAAATGACTCTGCGATCGTACGTGCAATTGCTCCGCCTTGAAGATGTAATCAGAGCTCATCCTTTCTATTTCAAAGCGGCAAAGTAAGTACCTACTACCATTTGTAACAATCAAGCGCACAATTCAGTGTTTAATTTTGAACGTGTTCAGTTAAGTATTATGTGTGTAGTTCCGCCATATTTCAAAAGTTTTATGACTTTGGTAAGCAATAATTAGCAAGAATAGTTCCGGACGATACAATGTGTTGTATCGTCCGTCTCTTGGAAAAATGTTGATTGAAATGCTTGCAATGAATGGTCTAATCTAAAAGAATATCACTACTTTGCACAATTTATTAATGCAAAATGTTACTGTGACTCGTATTATTCTGAGTAGTGTAGTGAGCTCACTTTAGAAAACGGAGGTAAAGGAGAAATTGATTAGCTGCTAGGAGTAAATAAGAATGAGAGTGGCGATATGCGTTAAAAAACAATTAAAAATTAAGTAAGAATGTTTTATGCGATGGGACGTCCCACGTTCCTCGTATTACATACATGTGTATTATGGGAAGCAAAAGAGCAGTGACAGTGTTATTACAAAATCAAAGAAAATAATAATGTTTGACTTTCAAACTTTTGTATTGTTGTGGTTTATAGGTGCGCAATCGAGGTTTACATTCACTTGTATGACAACCCATTGCAGAGTCAGTCGACTGATGAGCAAATTAGTCCGGGTAAGAAAACTTGTCAAGTTCACACGCTTTTGCTTCCTCTGAGAACCTGAGCTGTCACGTTATCGTACATGTCCTATGTTTTGATAGTGCTATTGTTAAGTACAGTTTGAGTGGTGTAGGCTGCTACAAGTATTTATATATGTTTTAGCATTACTGTCGTAATCCTACACAAGAAGGTTGGGGTTGAGAGAACTTTCGTTTTAATTAAATTCATTAACTCTTGATAGTGTATTGGGAAATTTGACGAACTTTGCTACAGTCAATCACACTGTAGCTCATAAACTGCATCCTTACGTTATGAAAGCTTTATTGTATTTAAAGCAGCTATTAGTTATTTGTTTACGCACAATTATGTTATTAATCAGATCAGTTGAAAGTCCACATGGTAAAGGCAGTGCATTATAGAATATTACCTCAATTGCACCTCTTCGTGGTGCATGAATCCAAGTACAATATTTTGCTTTGCGGCATTGTCTTCGCCTACAGTCAATGAGATTGTGGGTATGACCTGTCTCGTATGTCCTAAAGCTATCTATACATAGACTCGAGGCTAAAATTTATAGCACTGAAGTACGATTGCTTTCGCATTTAATGCTTAGCTTAGAATACTCTCTTTTCCCACACAGGTTATAATTTTTGTTCCAACTGCTTTAAACTTAGTCAAGGTATTTTTACATTTATATTCCCATATTTATCTCTCAGCAAATGGATGTCCTATTAACAATTTGACATGGAATGTCATTTTAGATATATTAATTGATGCTTGCAGATTTTTCATGGGGAGTTTTCTATTCACTGCCTATTACGAAGGTTGGTAGAAAATAGAATTCTGTCGGAAACAAATTGTGTAACATGTATAAAGTTAAAAATTTGACTGGACCGTAATAAAATTGAGGCATACCTACGTATCGTTTTAGCCCGTGCTCGCAATGACCTGAGCGTACGTACAGATATTGCGAAATCTCACGTCCATCAACCTATGCTAATGGTGGGTGTCCCATTCTTAGAGCAAGTCGACATTTATTGAAATATTCTGCACACTGTCGTATTTCAAGTGTATGCGAAATAATGGCTTTATTACCATATACTACATTTTCTGCAAGTACTTCAGTTCATGGTTGTAAAAAGTAAGTGACAAAAATGGTAGTGTAGTTTTCAGTGGGACTCTTGCTGCATAATATGCTTAGTGTGCCATGTACCTATATGTGTGACAAAGCAAGAATAGAAATGAAATTGTTTATTCTAATTGTGAGCTTTGTGGTGATATCGCCAGTACAATAGAATCTGATGTGATCCTGTTGTCAGCACTAACATTGATTTTACCATAATTTTGTGCACTAAGGCTGTGTAAGTGTACATAGTCAGGGTTAGTGTCGAGTTCTATTATGGTTGTACGCAAATCAACTACTTGCTTTTGAATGAGAGTAGTGGTGGCTACATGAAAAATATTAGCAATAACAATGTAGAGGCGTAGGGAGAGTCTGTAAAGATATGTATCATTGTGTATATGCATTTTATGCTTGAGTTTTTCAGTACCGTATTTCTCTTGTCATTGGCCTTTAATACGTTAAAAAAATATACTACACGACTTTTCAACAATTTTTCAAAAGTAAATAACACACACGAGGTAATACTATTATCCATTTTACATCATTCCAGAAATATTTTCCTTTGTCTTTCCACATTAAAATGAATCTAAATTTCTCTCTGAAAATATTGAGACAAATCATATTCAAATTTAACAGAAGAACTTTGAACTCATGGTTCATTTTTTTAAGTTGCTGTGATAACATTGATCAACTGTATCCAGTTTTATGATGTATGCTTTATTTAATTTAATTGGGGGAAAATTTTAAATTTAAATTTCTATGTCATATTTTCTTTTAAGACACTTCTTTAAAAGGGATTTTACAGGAATTGATAGAAAAATATTTCTAAACTGAAACTGTAGGATTGATTTCATGAAGCAACACTGCATTAATAACACTGATTATGTATGTTGTGGTTATCAATCAGTGATTTGGAATTGATTAACGATATGTTTGATTCATTTCAATAGGGAAGAAGTTCCTCATCTAAATGTTTAGAATAAGGTATATATCTGTGTACCTCACCTCAATGAAGTTAGTTGTGGCTCAGCTATCCATAGTATACTTTAACCTTTCCTTAATTATTATTAGCTGATAGCATAACATTTGGGGGACTCGTGTTTTTGGTCCGGAAGCCCTTGGAAGTAAAACTTTTCAATTTGACATCTTTTGAGATGGATTTTTATCTAAATCGTTGTACCTGCAATAATGGTGCTGCAAGATAGGTTTCTAATCGCCGCTTCATTGAACTAAAAAATTGGTTTTTAACACTTGTCGTGCCACCGAGACGGTAAACTTCAATTCTGTATGTATCTGTTTGGAATCAGAACAACGTTCAGCTAGCTCTCCGTTCTCCTCTGTCAAGTGGATGGAAAAAACCTAAATATTTAGGTAGGTTTGAGGATTCAATGAACACTGATCTGTTAATTGCCATAATACCTTTACATTCATATATTGAAACATCTCATGCCAATACGTGTAATGCATCATCATCAAATATCGCTGACTGACAATTTAATTTGCAAGCACTTGAGGGGGAAGTTAGCAAGTAACGGCAAAAATATAAGCGACACGCGTTCCTTAGCACTCACCACTTGGCTCTCAAGGTACATATAAGTAATATGTAGAGCCAACGATGAGAGAAAAATAATCTGATACGAATATCAGGCATCAAGCACCTGTAATTAATCCTTACATTGTTTTTTTAAAGTACGACAATGAAAAGGAAAGGTTCACCGATTGTAGTTTGATTACATACTTTTTTTTTAGAGTTTATGATTCCTGGATCGCAAGAGGTGGAAAATTATTACTAATGTCTGAGAGAAACTTTATCCGAAGTGCTGTCGTGCCATGCAGGAATAATGGTATTGTCTACACATTTACAGAATTGCCGGCTAACAGATTTACTTATGGGCATAACGACTAGACCTACCTGAATGACATTTTTGCCGCTCTATAATCTAATCATCACATTATGCTGGTGTTGCTGGTGTAGTAAGTATATAGTTGTACAGTCAATAGTGATTTGTAATTGTGCACTCACAGGTATTGTAAGTACTTCAATTTACAAAGATTTGCGTCGTAGTGAATGCGTCGAAGATTTATTTGGCTACAAGTGTCATACGTCATGTTGTGTATCATATCCTAAATTTTTACACATGAGCGATCTATAATATATAATTTATATAATCTATATATGTTTGCTTACATTATGGTTACAGCAGTGCTCTGGTTCATTCATTCATTCATTCATTCAGGTTTGACACATTGTGTCCTAAGTTGTACTCTTTAAACACGTACTAGCACAGATCCTATATATACAGGTTGTTGTGGGTGCATGCAAACGTGCCGTGTTCTATGAATGAACATTGGAAATTTATTACAGATGCATTAAGAGTGGACGGAATCGAGAAATAAATTGCATGCAGCAGTAGTACCTACATATATAAATAGTTGAATATCTGACTGACTATGTGAGTAAGTGACTGAGAGAGGAAAGTGAACGATTCGTATATAGCTATAACATTACAAAAGTGCGTGTATAATTCATAAAGCGATTCAGGTACGTGGATTAGGTGTTTGTTTAGTAAATGCAAAGTTAATGTTGCACTAACTGGACTACTCAATAAATGAATAATGGACTGAAACGTAAGACAGCGGAGAAGGAATTAAGGTTGGACGAATTCTTATTAGTGATTATGCTGTAACAGTGGGACAAGAGCGAATTGAAATTAGTGTTTTTTTTTATCGCAACCATTAGCGAGAACATAGACAACCTATATTATGCATTTTACATAAGGTTAGCTAGGTTGTTCTGTTCGACTATCCACAAAAGTGAAGGATTAAGATATGTTTTATTATTATTATTGCGGTCTATAGATATATTTGTTTTGTAGCTGCTCTCAGCTTGTCATTTACTTGTAGGGAGGTAAAGGGTATTGTTGATTGTTTTTGGTGAATGCTGCAGAGCGATGCAATGGTACGAGGAGCAGACATTAACTGTAGTAATAGACTCTATGCGGATGAAGTGACTTCCGCCGTACTTATGGTCGCACAGACTATTATAGTCAGACCGTACGATCCTATCTATCACTGCTATATAGTATCATTAAGAATGAGTACCTGTGCATCGTGACCGCTGCTAAAGAATTCGCCAGCCATACACATACATTGACTGGCTTACTTAATATGGAATAGTGCGAGTGGTAAATGCTGAAGGCTTGTCTTGTGGGGTCTCCACAGAAATGAATATGATATACGTGTAGCACCACTATAACATGGTCTAAAGACAAAGTGTAGA
The DNA here is from genome assembly GCA_019776185.1 of Plutomurus gul. Taxonomy (NCBI): domain Eukaryota; kingdom Metazoa; phylum Arthropoda; class Collembola; order Entomobryomorpha; family Tomoceridae; genus Plutomurus; species Plutomurus gul. Next base: position 7,393 of record JABASC010000452.1, read on the forward strand.
CGTGAGACGAAACAGTAGGAGATATGTGATATGGTAAAAATGGAAATGGAATAGTGATGGAAAGAAATAATGGAACGTACTGTTACTTATTATTATGAGATGTTGTGTGTGCAGTTGGATGTGTACCTGCTGCAGCAGCGTCGAGTGTTGTGTGAGGAAAAGACAGCAAGACTAGTTAGGGTGGAGGTACCACGCCTTAGCTTAGCTTGCTTAGCACCAGATCTCCTTCGAAAGCCACTCTATGTGCAGAATGCAATCGTACTTACCCATGTAGTTAAATATTTTAGTGCACTTATTTGCTTATTATGAGCACCTTATTATTGCTATTTGGTAGTGTGCAGAATATGATGGTTAGGTGTTTTCTGACCCATTTTTTATGGCAAACTGATCTCGCACGATTACTTAACGTAACTGTGCACAGTACCTTGTCTTCTGAATGAGTCGAACGAGATTTTTTTTTCTGCACTTCTCTTACCTCATGCGCAGGATGCCGGTATCTGTGCAAAATTTTTCCAAACTATTTAGTTACAGTCAAATCAGCGCGTGATTATGATGACGATACAATTTACAATTGCTATTTAATAGACTTAAGTAATAGAGTTGGTAGGAGACAGCAGTAGTAATGATAAACCACAATATAAGTATGAAATTGCGTGTATAATCAAAGGATCCGTCCGTGCTGCGTGCGTAAAAATGTATCGCATTAGTAGAAGTAATGGTGGTGGTGGTGTTTTTTTAGTTGTCGTTGTCGCTCACTCTTTTGTAGGATTTGGTTGTATAGATAAAGGCTTAACGAAAAATTTAATGGAATGGCTGTATAAAGTGTTGGCGGTGGCTGTGTGTATGACTCTGACGAGAGAATAAATAATTGTCACCAAGTTGTCAATTTCTTTTCTAACATTATGTTTTATTTCAGCATTTTCGTCTTGTCATTCCGACTTATTTAGTCAAACAACGCTTATACAAGTTGCTTACAACTGCAAAATACTACAACATGATCCTAACAACCATCCAACAAATGTTATTACAGTCAAGTACTAAAAAATTACTTTCATTCATTCCAACATTAATAATAAGGGTAAATAAAAATGAAGTCAAACAGTGGCCTGTGTGAGCTGAAGCTTCGATGAGTTTGTATTTCACTATATAACTATTGTTTCTTCTGCTTCTTCCTTGTTAGATTAACAATATTTATTATTTATAGTGAACACTTCTCATTTTGCAACCAACAGGCTTCGAGACGCAACCCTTCATGACAGTTTTATGCACTTGGAACAGTTTGAAACTGGTTTATTTGAGACATGAGAGGGACTAAAAATAACGGAAATTATATTATTATTAAGAGCTAAATTGACAAGAAAACGTAGTCCAGCTTAAAAGTTCAGGGCATATGGGTACTTGCGTATCGTGGGATGACGTAAGCACCTACATACATATATAGTTCGTAACATATGGCATATAGATTGTTTGAGTAAACATGAAACGAGAAGTAATGATTGTAGAGCAGACCATTGAATTGAGTGATGTCATTTCATTTTGTTTCTATAATGTCGCACTCAAAAACTTGAGAGTCGATAGTACTCAGTACTCACTAGTCTCACAATCACAATCTTCCAATATCTTACACTTATTTATACATATACCTGTGTACATAGTAGAAGAAGGCAAAGTGGAAAGAGCAATCTAGTGCCAGTATTGCTGCTGCTAATCCAATTGTGACTTACTTGATGTAATGATTGCGGTGTGCGATTGGTATGTTTATTGTCAGACGACAAGTACATTTGGATATACTAGATTATGTGTAGCAGCGGAATAATGGTCGTGATGTTGGAACTTAAAAACAGTCGAGTCAAGAGAGGCCAAGCCTTTCCCTCGGGCTCTTCTCTCTATAACAGAATTACTCTAGTGCAGCAGTCAATCTCAACCTGCCTAACTGACTGACTTGACTCGAATGTTTGGCCCGTTTCAACAGTGTGTCTATACTACTGGTACGTAAACACAACAAACTCTGCAACTTTGTATCTACTTCTAGCACTAATTCTTCTTGAGAGTGTGAGACACAGTGTAAACTCGTTTTTGCACAGCAACATAATAATATAGAATACTTTACACTTGTTACTTTGGCTACGGTTGGTTGTCGTCGTCGTCGTCGTCGTTTCTGTGGTTGTGGCAGCTACACTTTTATATTACTTAAATAATTATTCAGTATTCACAATCAGTACAAAGGTGTACTCTACTCACTGGTCTGCTCAGTTTTGTTTATTTGTATTTGTACAACTTCCTTCCATTTCCATTCAATTCCCTTTCACTGTATACTTTTTGTTTACAGTTTGCTGAGTGCTGACCGACTCCCTCGCTCGCCTACTTTTTGTTTCATCGAAAACCCTTCTTTAACTTGGTCTTGAGTTGAATATGTGTTTAAAGAGTGTGGATAAGAATAACTAAATGTGTATCATATCTCATGGCATTCACGGGTTTCGTCTGTTGCAATCTTTTAGGCCAGATGAATGAAATCTCGAGTTCTCCACAAAATATCAATACTTACAACATGTTTCATAATTTCTTCCTTATACATAAATGGTGGTCCACTTTTCTCAAGAAAACTAAAAGTAACTAGCCTCACTAGAACTACTCTATAATATTCATGTATTCATATTCGGTTTAGAATTTGCGAGGAGATGTTTGCAACTTGTAGTATGAATGCACTCATAGTTTAGAGACTTCTTCAGACTTGAGACTGAGATTAAAGACGGATTTTGTAGCTGAATCCTCCGGGGCCTCCTCGATGAAATGAATAGTAACTGCCATCGGCTAGAAGACCCGGTTGTGGATGCTTCCCGTTCAGCTCAGCTCCCGGTGATGCTGGGCTAGGACCGGCTTTCAATATTGTTCTGGTCGTCACAGCTTCTGACTCCGTGTTGTACTGTGGAAGTGGCTCTCTGTTAAAGAAAAAGCACAAGTCGGATTATGTGCCTCTTACATAATAACACGTTATTCTCTCTGCAAGAAGAACGTGGAGTAGTAATTACTATGCTCAGCTTTATATTATATAAGTATGACTGGCAATTTTTCCATTGTGTGCAACCAACTCGAGAGCTATAATTATATCATGTGCTTACTTACCAGAGTATAGAGCGTTATCGTAGCCCTTCCAAAAAAATTATCGATATATGTAATAAATTTAGCTCATTGTCTCACATTGGCTAAGTAAATACATGAATTTGAATGAGTCTAAGCTCCCCTTTTGTTTACAACGTGCATACTGTCCGAACGTAATTGGACTATCTGTTATTTGTATTCAATGTCTAAAATGCCAACGTCACAATGAGTCATCTAAATCTGATATTATTTACCTAGTAGCTTTTCAGCTAAGGGTTACATTATAATTATTACGGCGGACCTGAATAAATGCCATATGAATACATGATTAATGCAAAACATTTAAATGGCTAACTCATTTTTTCTGCTCCTCATTATTACGCAGGTAGTGTTATCTTGTGTTCTTGAAAATTATGTTTGCAATGAATGCGTACTACTGAAATTATTGAATAGAAAATTTTAATGTTAATCCTGCGCATGGAAAGAATGTGTAAGCGGTACCTACATTCTGTTAAAAAAAGTAACTGATTTGACATTCGCTTCAAAAGTAAGCAACTTGTTCTGATCTGCAGGTATTGCAGTAATACCTTCCCGTTAACAATAACGTTAGTGTATAGGGCTGTGTAGTGCTGCTGCTTATAGACAAACATGATTCAATTCAGATATAGTTTAGTGATTGTGCTGGTAGCAATAATGTATCTAAATTGAAGTAAATCGAATGCCGCCCCGTCAGATTGCCAATTATTAATTGGGTTGATTTTTCCATGAATGCTAAATGTGCTATTGTGTTGTATGGCATGATTATGAAGAATTTGGTGAAGGAAAGAGAGAGGTTGTCTTGGTTTACCAGCTGGCTATGTGCAAACTTACGTGCTCAGTGCACTGCACATAATAATAATAATATTATTGCAAACCATGTTTCTATGTAACTATCTGTGAGTAGAGTTGCAGTGTCGAGCGTAATGCACAGCAAATATTTTAACTGTTTCATAAATTATTGTGCGCTGCACTAAAATGCTTGTGGAAATAGAGCTATGGCTAAGGTTAATTGCAGCAGGAACTAACTTCACTGGCCATGTGCATACAGCTATGTTATATGATTGCCTCTTATGTCTCAACCACGATGTTGTATGCAGAGTTTTTAACTTGCTCTGTACTATCTCTCTCTCGCTGTCTCGATAGTTCAGCCATGTACATTTGCTAATATTATTATGTAGTCGTCGTTGTGTTCAGAAAAGGGAAACAGCTAATATTGAAATGTTTCGTTTAAAGTCAAAGTTATAAGTCTCTCGACTTATAGCGTGCTATGTGAGCTGAAGTATGAATGAATAATATATAATATTTACCATGGTTGTGAAATTAGGTTCGCTCATAACTCGTGAAGGCCGTATTTTTGAAGTAGAGCAAACAATATGTGTACCACCACGTCTACAAGAAAGATGTGATATGTACATTTCACAGTCAGTCAATGCAAACTAATGTTGTTTGTTCGACTATTCGGTTTGAGAAAAGAAAAGTGGTGGACAATTGATTGTTGTGTTTCCGCTGAGGTTCAGCGTGGCCTTTGAGAACACAACGTGAAAACGTATATGTACACACTCTCAGTTTAGTGGATGACATGAATATGCAACGAAAGAATGGAATGGCAATGGATTGATACTACTGAACTAATATCATTGATGTGCATATCATAATAGCATATTGTTAAACAAACGCTACATGGTACAGCCATATACTACAGTATCGTATCGAGAAAGGCGTGCCGTGTGTGTTTGTTTACTGGTTAATAGAAAGTAAATGGCTTTTTTCTCACCTGTAGTTAACGAGAATATCTTGGTGTAGTGGCTCTTGAGTGTGTTGTTGCACGTAACGGCCGATTTGAGGATCGTAGCCACGTTGAGACTGTGTCTGTTGTTGCGGCGGTGGTTGTTGTTGCTGCTGAGGGAAGAAAAATTGTTGCCGCTGTGGTTTTTGGTAGCCGCGACTTGGCTGGCGGCTTCTGGTCACTTCGCGGAATCCACCGTTGCTGGTGACTCCGGGCGGCTGATAGAATGGGTTCTGATGGAAAGGACCGTTATGGCTTGGCTCCAGTGGCTGGTGGTACTGAGTGATTGGAGAGTAGTATCCCTGTGGCTGTGGGCTCTGTTGTGAAAAGTACGGATTTTGCACATTGTAATTGGGTCCTGACTGAGTCACTTGACCCGGGAACAGACCCTGTGGTTGTTGTGGTGTTGGGCCAAAGGCAGGCCTGAACCCATTGTTTCTTGTGGGCAAATTGTTTGTGGTTGGAATGGAGCTGTGAGAGAATGTGTGCGGCTGACGATGAGATGTGATCGAATACTGTGGTGGTTGCTCCTGTCCAAATTGATTCAGATGGAGTTGTTGCGGTCGTACAGTCCCACCGACATTTTCTGAATAGTAAGTGGGGCGCAATGGAGGAGTCACTTTCTCAGTTTGATAATTATTTTGGTTGAGCACGACTGGGCCTTGGTGACCGAGCTGACTATTTCTGTTACTGTCAGGTCCCAGGTAGATTCCTTGCTCTTGATGCTGTTGGAGGATTGGAGCTTGTGACGGAGGAATGCCATTAATTCCTGTTGGGAAACTGTAGCTCGTCGGTCCGGGAGGTCGATGCTTTAGTTTTGAAGGGGCGGGGCTGTAGATATTCTCGTATTTCGGTGTACTATAGTAGTAGGACTTGTGTGGCTCTGGTGTTGGGGTTTTCTTTGGGATGAATTGATGGTTGGCCGTTTCGTTGTTCTCGTCTGTGATGCGAGTAGGGTAGCCACGTGCGTCGTACGGAGGTCTGGGTGTAGGCTCGTAGTCGTACTCGTCATCGGCCTGCTCCTCTGCCGCAATCTCTGCGAATGTCTTTAGCTGGCCTCGGACGTACACATAGTTTAATGGCTTTTTCGTTGTGGGGGGTGCAGTTGTCGTGAGTTTGGGACGAGGGGAGAGAACCAATGGCGACTGATAAGCGCCTTGATCTGGAAGTGGAACGACGGGTGTTACAAAAGTGCCCTCATCTATACTTGTTTGTGTGTGCTGTTGTGCAGGTTTTGGTGCGGACGTTCCAAAAATTGCCTTAACACTTGACTTACCCGGACGCTGCTTTCGCTTTTTATGTGGTGTGACAGAGACAGCTGGATGAGGTGTCGATTCGGGAAGATAAGCTTCCAGACTGTCATCTGGTGGATTTGTCACGGGGAATTTCGGTTTCTTTGCATTTGGCCTTTGAGGTCGTTTTCCTGGCAGGCCTGCAATTGTGGAAAATGTTGGATTGATGGCTGGGTGAGAGGGACGGGATTTTGTTCTGTTATACACTGAGTAATATTCCTTCGGAGGTGGCACTACAAGACCCGGAGCAAAGGGACCAGGGGGCACTAAACTATCTTCATTTTCTTTGTATTCAAAGTCGTATGGGGGAGGTAGGAAGATTGATGGATCATCAGTTTCGTTGTCATTCGGGTTCAGTACTAGCGGGGGAAGGAATGGGAATCCTGGTGGAGGACCACCACTGAAATTACCTGGATTAAAACCTGGAGGTGGAGGAAGGAATTGTGGAAACGTTCCATTACGATCTCCTCCTGGAGGCGGGAATGGAAATGGAAATCCTCCTGGAGGGCCGAATAAAGATCCATTAAGTGGTCCACCTGGAGGAGGATTGTAACCGCCGCCGTAGCCTCCGCCACCACCTCCATTTCCGTATACTCCTCCGTTCACACCACCGTTAACGCCACCGTTGACACCACCAAAACCGCCGCCGTTCACTCCACCCGGTGGTGGACCGTGGAATGGGAACGGAGGCAGAGAGTTATTTCCCCCATTGAATCCTGGAGGAAAAGGTCCAAAATTCGGAATTGTTCCATTTGGAAAGAGTGGGATTAGTCCAGGCGCTGGAAAAGAACTCGGGTCGAACGATTGGTTTCCGCCGAGTCCAGGCGGGGGATAGGGCAATCCAAAAGGTGGTGGTGGGCCCAGGAAGATGGGTGGCCCAGAATCATTGACGAAAACTGGGAACGGTGGTGGATTGTTAGTGTCCAATGGAATTCTCAACGGGGGTTTCTTCTTCCGCTGATAGTCATCGATGGGCTTCCAATTGTTATTTACGGACGAATCATAGTCGCCTCCTTTGAGCACAAGTAAATGGCCTTCTGAGAGCCAAATGTCATTAGCCCCCACATTCCCCAACGTTTTTTCATTATCATTACTAAAGTCTTGGCTTTGTGCATAGGAAATAATTCCCGGTGCTCTATTGTTGGAATTGTCGAAGAATTTGTCGATCAAAGCGTATTTACCATCATCAGAACCTATTTCTAGAGCTAAATTTTTATCACCAGTTGAGTTCATTTTGTCTGCCATTCCTAAGTCTTCTTCGATCACTTTGGGTGTAGTTGCTTGTTTGAGTTTTTGGGGACGTTTAATTTTTCGTCTTCGGGGGGATTTCGCTTTAAACTGTTTCGTGGTGTAGTCTCCTGGTTCTTGTGTTGTTGTTGAGGCGGAGAGTGCTGATAGCCGTGCAAAATTTCTTCTAAGTGAAGATGGTATGCTACGTGTCGTGGACTCATCGTCTGTGACTCCATAGCCAGCATCTGGATTATAAGATAGAAGCTCAGTCTTTTGTTCAGTTTGACTTTGTGTTGAAAGCCGCGGTGGTTTGATGAACGAATCTCTATGGCGATGGCTGGATTTTCTGCGGTGAGGAACATTCGGATTTCCACCTTGCACTGAATCACTCTCGTCTCGTATTCTCAGTGACCACGTTGAACTCACCAAGCACAACAGTGAAGTGGCTATCACAACCCGTTGCCAGTACTTCATCTTTTCTGTGAACACCATAAATCACAAATCTTAGCCTTTGTCGTAATCTTAAACTTCATAGAATTAAAACCTGTTGCTGTCTTTGTCTTTGTCTGTCCAACTGAGAAGCGTGCAAGTGCAGTTATGTATTCATACTAACAATAAGTACTGGGTAGTTGTTGTAATGGTGCAGTCAAGTCAGTGACGTCTTCAATGTGCATTATGGTTGGTGCTTAGACTAAAGAGTGTTTTGAATTAACTAATACTTTTTAAATGAGTCTCTCAATGAAACAACAGAGCGTCAAGCTTCATTATGGTGCTAATAGAACTGCTGAGCCGCCTGAATAAAAGATGACAAATTGATTGACTTCAGTAGTGCTTTAGTTTTCACGTCCATTGTACGCTTCAATGAAAAATGTCTATCTACAGTGTAGAAGAGAACGATTATGCCGGCTTCATCCTGTGCAAAATGTGTAGCTCAACAGCACAGGGTATGTTCAATTATAACTCTCGAGCTAATTGTGGCAGAGATATTATTTATTATAAGAGCTTTGAAAGCGGCCGCACAGCAGCAGCAATAATAATAATAATAATAATAGCTGCATCACTTTTATACTCAGATTGGCTAAAGGTAGTGGAAGTGTACGGACTGTGTGAGTGAGAGAGCTCAGCAGGAGAATTTCTTTTCATGAGTTTTCAAAGAGAATGGCATTGAATGTAGATAAGATAGATGGTTTTATTGAATAATTAATTGCACGTGATTAGCTATCAATGAAATTATTGCTAAGGACTTTTTCCTAATCACTTGTGTCGACCCTACGTTCTTGTGGTGTCGCGCACTGTGGACTTTTCTCTCTGTGTCTGTGATCATGTAAATGATAAAAATACTACCTGTACTGTTACTCCAGTAAGTACGTACTACAGTTAGCGATATGAAGTTTTGATAATAGAAATAGTTTTTTTGCACTTTTGATCTAATTGTGATGTGAGCAGTGCATTTACATCCTGCAGATACAAACGCATGATTAGGTACTAATGAACAGGATGTGGAGATTCGATAAAATATCTTTACTAAAGAAGAGTTGTAGTAGGAATCCTTTTTTGTGATAGCTTCTACCACTATTTCCACTATCTACTCATGTAAGTACATTGCAATTACTGATATAATAGAATAGGTGCACATTATCGCATCAATTTACAGAAACCAGTGAATAACTACATAAGAAAGTGCAGATCAATATGTTCATTCGCAGAGCAGCGTCACGTACGTTGGAAGTGAGAGACGAGTGATTGGAAATAAACCACAATTTAATTAGGAAAATGTTGGAAAACAATACAGACACATAGATGTGAGAAAAATTGAATTTTCAAGGAATGCTGAAATGTATGTGTGTAAACAAAAGACAAAGGGAATATATTATTGAGGAGTGGCTTCCGCCAAAGTTAGTTAGCATTAGGATACGGTGTTGAGTGAAACCTAGGAGCTTGGCTAACAAGTAGGGGAAGGAAAAGTCAATGTCGTCTGTACGAATTGAACAAATTCTCACTTGTGTATGATCAACTCATATGAGTTATCATAATGTATCGCACACTTGAGTGCAAGAACAGGTTTCTTATTGTTAGTTCGTCGTTATGGTTGTTAGACCGATCTATTGGGTCATTCAACTGGTACGAGCAACTTTACACGGTGTACATATATACATACATATAATAAGAGTAGTAGTGAGTGAGTAAGTGAATAGGACTGTTTTCTATAGTTGTCGTCCAATATGCATCGCGTTGTTTAACACGGTGAATTATGCAGTGTAATTGTTGTTCAAAGAATCTGTCCTGTCTGCCAGTATGTAAAATACTGGTTCATAATTGTTGGCCAGTGCCACTTATTACTCGACAGGCAGCCATGCCCAACAATCCACGCCGTTTTCTGTTTTCAATTATTTCTCTGTGTGTGGATGCATGCCTAAGAATGTGTGCTTATCTAATAATGAGTAATTGTTTCTGTACAATCAGTCTTGAGAACTTGTAGTGCATAATAAAATAGCAATAGTAGTAGTGGAATAAATTTGACTCCACCTTACCTTGCCACCAGAATTTCTGTCGGACAGATGAGATAAAGCTTCACTTTCGTAACACACTTGCACTCATGTGGAACCTTTTGCTCCTGGTCATCGATTCCGTCAATGTAACAATTTTATTCCAACCTCGGATCACAAGAATCCGTCAAAAAACTTTTTTTTCCCTCTCTCTCTTTCTCTCTCGTGTTGGAGGATTTATTTTCCTTTTTCACTTCTAAATGATGAAGTAGTTATTGTTAGTAAAATAGTGTGTTTATTATCCCACGCGTGGGATGCTATATAGCGAATGGTCCACTAAAGACGCATGTATATGCGTTTTACTAGCTAGTATATCTGCTAGGTTCTACTACTGCTGCTAGTAGTAGTACTAGTGCTAATGCTAACGGAGTAATTGACGCTGTAAATTGTTGGTACAATCGTAAATTCTTTAATTCCCGTGCTTATCACTACCATCTCATCAGAGCACAATGTGTCAACCACAAACAGACTGTAGTCCTTGTCATTCCTTCGCCATTGTTGTCGTTTTAAAGCTTAAAGCAGAGTTTTTGCTGCACACAAGAAATAAGCAATGTGGTGGTCGAGCAGGGAAAAAAACGTGCACACTCTCTGTGTTTGTATGTGTTGTTGCTGTTGTCGTGGAAGCGAACTCGTTTCCTTGATCTCTTAGGTAGTACTCGTGTGCACACGTATAATATTTCTCAGATATCGATCATGTACAACACACAGATAAATGTTCACTCTGTTGATTCTTCTTTTGTATGGAATTGCATATCTGTGTATAATTGGCGATGACGGAGCCGGGAGAAAAACTTATTACGTCACTCAATTATTAGTTCTGATACTCAGTATGAGCATCTCCATTGCTAATTTGGCGAATGACGTAGCCACACGGGGTGGTCCAACAGGCAATTCCAAGAAATCTGAAATATACCTAGCCCTGCCTTGTACGGATAAATTAGAAGAATGATGTGTGAAACAAGTGGTCACTGGTGAGTTTCGTGGTAATGTCAAGTGTCTAGAATTCACTGTAAATATAGATAGGAGAGTAATTACATGAGAAACGACACCGGTTGCACTGAAACTTTACTTGAGATAAGAGATTCTTATTATTATTATGTAAGAGGAATAATGGTAAGCTATGGTCAATAGCAATAGACGTGACAATCGGGTTATGGTTATTAGATAATAATAATGATGTCGCGTGTTTGTTCGTAGCCGTGCCAGCGGAAAGGACAAGTTCTACTATTGATCTCTGAGATAGAAACAGATGTGTTCGGAGGAACAAAGTGTAAGTAAGTAGTAGTAGTAGTAGTAAGTAGTAAGTAGGATCAACAGGACAACGACAATAATTATGACTATGTATATTATATGTAGTGATAGGTTGTTATGTATTGGTGGTGGTGGTGATGGTGGCCGTGGGTACACTGTTGATTGTCAAGTGATCATATTGATAGTTGAGAAAAACTGTGTTTGTATGTTTCCTAGCTGAGCGACAGCGACTGACTGGTTGATTGTTGCATGAGAACAAGCCAAGAACAGTGCAGGGAGTTGTTGAGGCCGACACAAGTAATACTGTAATAGGTACTGCCACTGATAGTCTCTGGGGCCAAGTAGGTTCTACTAAACTTCACGTTGTTGCCTCGCTTTGACTCTGAACGAACGCGACGACAGTGGTTCTCATATAATATTCTTACTACCACTAACCACTGTGCATTGTGTACATATTCCTATGCAGGTATGTTTGTATGCACACACACTTTTAAAATGCTTTTTGAATGCTACTTGGTGCTTGGAAGACAATGGACTGGCGACGTCGACGATGCAGTCTCATATCTCTGACCATAATATACCTGGGTGTAGATATCCTCTCGCCGTTGATCTGTGTATTGTGTGTGATTCATGTAGGCAGAGGTTTTCTCGCTGAAAAGGCCTGCACTAAAGCTAAAAGCTCTTTGCTAAAACTGCCAAGACAACAAAACTCACTACTCCCTTTACCTTCCTTCCTACTAGCACTATTTACTACTTGTATGACTCCTCAGTCGTTCTTATTATTAGTAGAGGCTCACTTAGTTAGTTAGTTAGTTAGTTAGTTACAAATATTAATGTTCTCGTTTGTAAACTGCGAGCGTATTAGTGTGAGTCCTGGCTTTGTTTGGCTTGTTGTTGGCTGGTGGTAGAGTAGTCGAGGTAATCGTTATATTATTGTGTGTACACCTTTTGCTGAGACGAATGCATCAGTGGTGGCTGCTCTTGCGACTTTTGCTCTTGTGTCTCTCTACCTACAGAGAGTGAGAGAGTGAGAGAGATATAGAGTGTTGGTAACTTTACACTCATTATTTTTGTATCTTTTTCCTTTTCAAATGCACGCTCACCGTCCTCTCTATGCTTTTCCTATACACATTAGCAGTGAGTGTCATTATGGTCAGTGCATAGTGCAGTCTTTTATTTGTAGTTACTAGTTACGGTTACCAGTGCGACTGTTGAATGACTGAAGAAAAACTACTTACCTAACAATAAGTTGACTTTTAGAGCTGCAATTTCAACCAACACATTATTATGTCTTAAGGATAGCAATAGATTAGGGTTTTTCTACTCACTCTCGACTACCTACTCTTTTTTAACTCTATACTGTGCACTGCACTTACCACCATGATCTCCTATTATGTTATTATGCTAAATTGTAGCTAGACGCCTGACAGCTACTACCTCCAATCCAATTTCAATTTGTATTGTAACCACTATTGACTGCATAGCAGCTAACGCTTTAAAAAATCATTCATGCTATCTGAGCCATTTCAGAATGCAATTGCAAATAACTATCTAGAGCTCAGCTCATAGGCAGTGCAATTTGGATAAGAGTGCTCTGCTTTGCTCTGCTCTTGTGTGCGATTAGTAGTTGGAGGAATGTTTTGTGTGTTATTGCAAAAGTGCTCTGCATTACCCACGCACGCACACACACACACACCATACAGCTATGTTTATGTATTTGAATTTGATAATGATGGATTAGTCTAATACATTTACTTGTGTGTATGTGTGTTACGTGCCTATCTAAATAAGTATATGTGGAGTAGTAGTTCGTACGTGCAGGTTGTCTTCAACTATATTCGTCGAAATTAATGTGTATCGTTATTATCTTGTTGGTAGAAATTATTTCGTGGGTTATTTCTACGTATTTGGAACTTAAATTGTCTCTGTACGCACGTAAACAAACACACCATATGCATATTAGGCACAGTAGAAGAATTGAACTCGGGCTCAATTGAATTAGAGTGAAACAAAAATGTTTTTGTTTTGCCTTCTTCCGTCTTGCATGAGATTGCTATCAATGCTGTGGTAACGCAACGACGTTTTAACGTCTTGCTTTTGTGTAGTAAAATGCGCTTTTTGACTGACTGACATGACGTGGAGTGTTGCTTGCAATCGTACCACAATGCGAATCTATTCGATGCTGAGGGTTTGACGGGAGAGAGCTGATTGTTTCATTTTAGTGTGCTAGCCTCTTGCTGCTTTTCAAGTGGTCTCTGCTCTCTGGTCCTTGTTTTTCTCATGTTTTTCTTCGTGGCATGAACTTTCCTCAAGTGACTGCATAAGTGAGTAGATATTATTATGATAGATTTAAATTTTAGTTGGTTGTGGTGGAGAGGTGATAGTAAAAGTACCTGACTGGCTTGGCTTGCTGGTAGTACGATAGTAGTAGTCCAGATCAAAGTTACGTGAAAGTCTTCCCAAATAGTAGAAGTAAATAGGAAGCCCAGGCCCAGGATACGTTTCAATTGCGAGTTTCTGTGAATTTGAATGTATATAAGATTTAAAGATACACAGAAAATAGGTAGGTACGCTTCGTTTGGTAACAATGTGAAGGTGTACGAATGCTAGCACCAATTATCCATTGTGGCCATTTGAGCATTAATTATATAGAAAAATGCTACCACGTAAAAGCCGCATGACGGAGTATTCGTGAAAAATCAAAACCTGGTTGCGAGTGCATCGTTGCCCATGTAAAGAAGAGGTTTTCTTGTTGGGGATTTACATACAAGTCGATTTTTTGCATACCCTTTTCATTTTAGTTTTTCATTTTCTTCTTATCATTATCATATACGTATTATACATTGTAGATTCTTATATATGCAAGCTTGTTCCATGGTTGATTTTATGTCTGCGCATTTATTACACAGGTACATGTACAGCGTGCAACAAGTAGGTAGGTATGTGCATAAATATTTTGTGTGGCGCTGGCTGGTTGGAGTATGGAAATGAAGGTTGTGATGAGGTGTAGAAGCCGTAGGTTACGACGTCGAGTTTTCGGAGAATTATTTCAATGATTCGTAAAGAAGAAAATAAATGTTCCATGCCGAGTAGGTCGATGGACACGCCTTGCTGATTCGACGTGAGATTCTCCGCTTTCAATTCACGAACATTGAATTCGTGTGAGACGCACACATCCGGACTAAATACACTTGGTGGATTTTTATTAAGAGAGACAAATCAGCCCACCATTTAAGCATCGCTGCTGTTTCGAATTTTTAGCAACACGTATGAACAGTCATAGGCTATTATTCAAATTGATTATGTGCTCAGCGACTGTTTGCTGATCTACACTTATTCAGCGTAGTGTCGATTTTATGTGCTCACATGATAGCTACCTATGCAGACAGCGTGTATGTAATTGAGTAGATTGACGTAGTTCTGTCGTCGACATGGATTTATGTAAAGGTGTCTGGGGTCGGTCTGTGTTTAGTCAATAGAAAATCCTCGTGAGGATAATTGTGTCTCCTTGCATTCACGTAATTTATTTGCACAGTTTACATCTCGAAGAATCATGTTGAACGATCTATTCAAATGGGAACAGGTGGGTGGTTCATCACAATGTACATTTATGAGCACACACCAATTTTTATTTTGGGGATACGAAGGTTTAACATTTTTTGACGCACTCATGCAATACGTAGAAATGTTGACGTGCTCGAAGATTCCGTTCTTACAATGTGAGTACAAATCGCTGCACACTCAGTAAGATATACGAGCTGATAATCTCGCATTGGGGAATTCTTTTTGCTGACCTTGACAAGGCCAACGCTATGGTTGAAATCGAATTTAAGCTTTTCTTCTCATTTCTGTGTGCACGTATAAAATGGCTTTGTATTAGAATTCCTTCAAGCCTATAACTCCACAATCTCGTCATAACGCTCCTGCACGTCTAAGCTCTTTTCAATGAATCGTTTCAATAGCATCAAGGTATTTGGGCAGATTTATTATTTATATTTAATTCCTGTGGAAGTTGTTTCCACTATAAATAATTCCTGAACTGTTTATGGCCGCTTTGTACTTCCAGCTATTTAGCTACCTGCTTTTGTATTGTTACAACCAAAGCTAGGCACAGAGATAAACAATTTTTCCTAAACTTTTTCGAGGGGATCTCCCATTCAGCGAACAACAATTCGAAAGAGAATTTATCTCAAGGGTAGGCGAGACTATTATGACTTCTCTGTGTCTTATTACTGAATTGGGTATTTCTACTTATCTCTTACATCCTATCTATCTATCTGTATAGTAAGTGTGTATATACTTTGAGCTTTCAGAATTAATGGGGGAGTAATTGTGGAACAATTGTTTTACTAGCAGGTAGACACCTTCTACTATTATGGTACATGTAAATCTAGTGTGTTATAATATACAGATATGTGGCCATACACCTCCCTGTATAGAAATAAGTGCGATCGATTTGCAAAACTGTAATTCGCACTCCGTAAAGTTTATTAGGTTATGCATGGAATTATTGCTTCATTAGATAGATATTGCAATTGTAGTCAGTGTACTTGTAACCTAGCTCAGACAATTAGCACTTAAGTACATATTAAGAGGCAAACTTGCATATTAGAATGCACGTAAGGCGTCAAACAAGACTAGATACAATGAAATAACACTGCTAATCTCTCTCTCTCTCTCTCTCTCTCTATCTATCTATCTATCTATCTCTCTTGCTCGCTCGCTTCTTAATGCAGGTATTAGTACAGTACGATACAGTGCATTTTTTAGCATTACATTGCTGTAACAATGTTAAACTATAGTTGGACACATATGTGCATTACTGTCGAAAATAGGAAACGCAATGAGATATTGTGGCATGTGAGCACAAGGTTTTTTTTGCTGCACTATACTATTACGTACTGTAGGTACATTTCTATATAGGGAAATGTATGCTCATGTTTTCGTAAACTATAACGTGTACATTGTGTTTGGTAAGGGTTGACTATGACCATGCACCATTTTCATTTAAGTGTAACAAATTGGTACATACATACCTTTGATTTTACTACTTTACTCCTATTACAGTTAGATTTTTGTGCTATGTGCTATCAGCAATGTGTTGAATTAATTGGACTCATGTTGCTTTCAAGACTACTACAAAAGCACCATTAGAATTCTAGTAGTCTAGATTGTACCGAAACGAAAAACAATATTGAATATTTTATCCTTATGCTTTTATCTATGAGCTATTTTGTTTCAAGTAAATTTTGTTATTTTATATAATGTTAAAGTTTGGATGTATAGAGGAATTGTAGTGTGGTGTAGTGTCAGTCCTTTGGTTGAGGAATTCTTCTTTTACACAACGGACGAAGGGTAATTACTAAAATGAAAGCTTTTCAGCAGTAATACCTCGTCAGGTAGAGAATGGACTTTATGATTCTGTCAAGTGACTATGAAACGTTGCAGTATAAACAGAAATTCCTTTGTAAAGAAATATAAAAGTGTATCACGTCACCGCATCATTGATCCTAGGACATGTAACTTATGACACGTAATTTCCTTATTTTACCTGCTATTGAAGTGACTTTGTGTGGAATTGCACCAATTTTCCATTGTATCCCATTATATTACCAGTAAGTCGATTTCGTTGTATTAATTTTTTGTGGAAAAGTTGAAATTCTCCTCCAAATTCTAGTAAGTGGTGGTTGACTATAATGTTATAGTGTTTGTGTAAGTGCAACAACAAAGACTGATGGTCTCAGTCAGCTCTCTGTCAGTCAGTCGATTCTCAAGTTTAGTTTGCTATGTCTGGCAAAACATTCACATTCTCGGTGGACGTGCTCATGAGTTTCTTTATTCTGTTTTTTCCCCTTAATGCCTATTAACTTCTCTGTGTTGGCTACGTAAGCTGCTTTAAAGAATAGGGATATGCGTTTATTAAGTACATGAGAACTTATGTTATCTTATGTGAGCAGTATTCTATATGTATCTCAACCCGCGAACCTATTCGGCTTGTGGCTTATGCATATTTACAAGTGTCGAGTAAAAGAGTTTCTCTTTCCTGAATCAGAGGAAAGTAATGTAGAGCATTAATTTTATCGTATGGATCAAACCTGAGTCGAGTGATTGAGAATCTCAAAACACTCGTTCAGACTTACACACTTATATGGACAGTGTGTACGTATATGTGACTTCCCCTTTGAAAAGCGCACACTCAGTTTACGAGCACGTTTCATTTTCATTCATAGCACTTCAAGAATAATAACGACCAGTGTGCATATTTTATATTTTAAGCTGAATGAGATAGGTTAATGTCGAAGTGGGCAGACACTGAAATCATTGATGAAAGGCGAGGGCTGGCTTGCTTGATCGGGTTGTTTATTTATTATTACATTGACCGCTTGATTTTTTTCCCACTGTCACTAAAGTAAGGGGAGAAAGTCTTGAAATAAGAGCATACTCCAGTAAGGCTCCGTAGAAGGCTCTCAGAGGCGAATTGCCTTTTAATACTATGTGTAAACTAACTATTGTGTTGTGGTAATGATAACTAACCGTCTGAATTTTCTTGATTGCAGATAATTTGACACCGGCGGAGCTCAAAAAACTGAAAAATAAGCAAAGAAAGGCAAGAAGAAAGGCTGAGTTGGAACAACAGGTACGAAATCCAGTCATTTGAAAATCATTAAATCCTTTTTTATTATAGTAATAATGCTAATGCTCTGTAGGAGTGCGTTGCACAGAATAGTACAAATGTCTATAATATATTACAAGTATGGACTAATGTGGGTTGCGTGTGTCCAATTGTAGGCAGCGGCGGCTGCTGCAGAGAAGAAGGAACAGCACGCTAAATCTAAACAGAATTCATCAGAAGACGGCGAGAACCATCCGCCACCATCTGAGGAGCTTCTACCAGAAAAATTGGCCTCGTCTTCAGATCCTCTTAGTCTCGCTATCAAATTCCTTCTTCCTTTACAGTCTTACGCAGAGAGTATTATTAATACCCACTTGCTTGCCTATGAAATCTACAGCCGTAAAGGTAAACCAAGAAGTAGCCATGACTTGTATGTTAGTAAAATTACAATAAACAATGCAACAAATGTGCAAAGACAAGGCAACGGAATAAAACAACTGATTGTGGATAGGGAGTTAACTATGCATGCAATGCGAATAAATGTGTACTGCCGTGCATCGTGTACCTACTGCAACTGCACTGTACGCAGAGGCGGATAGTCGAACTTTTCTAGTCTTATTACACTGCTCATGGTCTATTGTGCTGATTTTTATATTTTGATGTGTGATTTCAGACAAACCCCTCCTAATGTTGCAAAGTATCAAAAGAGCACATAAAATTGACCCGGATCATCCGAAGCTTCACAAATTCCTCATTAGGTTCCACCAAATAATGGCCTCCAGGTAATTAGATAAGAAAGTTATCCATTAAATCTCAAAGTAATCGAACAATGCAAAGGGGAAGGAATAGGTTGTAGATGAGTTACGTGATAATAAGTAATATTCTAATGACCTCATGCTCATATTTCCGGTAATGACTGTGTTGCAGAGTGAGCTGTCTTCCGGAGCCATTGCCTCTGTTTATAAGACAAGAAATGGATAGGATTTATGGCGGAAAGAGTGTGCTAGAGCTCAACGCTGAGTATTTGTCTGCTCATTCAAATTCTCTTCCTCGTGTTCTCGCTGGTGAGTCTCTCGAACTGTGTCCACACACGACACTTACTACTGCACACACCTACACCTGCACAATATAATATACATATATATACTAATACAATGTATGTATGTATGATGAATGAAATGAATGATTGAATGAATGGTGAGGTGATACACATAAAAGTTGCTAAACTTCAGTTTAGTTCTTCGTTTATGTTCTCTACATGTTCTCACATTGCACATGCACAGTTAGCACAAAGCTTTCATTAACGAGTTTTAATTCTAACGTTGAACATTTCGTGGTTTGCGATAAAGATGTTGTACATTCTCATTTTCTTCGCACAGTCCCTCACGTTTCATTCATATTGTTCGAGTTTTCAGTTCACTATTAAATATATGTATACTGTATTTTAGTTGGTAACAGTCAACAGTATATTTTCCATTGTTTTTCTTCATTTGTTGAGCCAAACTTCGTGCCGCTACGCTATTAATTGACATAAATGACGACTCTACGTTCGAAATGTAAACTACATTTGTATACACAAGTTGTAGGGAAAAGTGTACCGTCAACAAGTTGGAATTGTGTCTTGAACAGTTCTCACTGTTGTTGTCGCTGTTGCACTTGTTGAGTCTGTGGTGCGTTTTTCCCAAAAGGTTTAGTAGTGGCTTATTGAAATGAGATGACACCTGGGCTCCTATGAGCGACCTTCACACATTAATAAGAATTAGCTACTTTCCATTTGATTTAGTTTTTACTGTCTTGGTCATGGAGGTTAGTAAGTATATGCGCATATCATCTATGATGATAGAACTTCTCAAGTATGTTGGTATTAGCACGGCAAGATTTCTTTAACTATGAGTCAGGTCCAACAAATGGAGCTTACGTGAGTAGTTTGCATTAAATTTAATATTTACACTGTTTCGTTTACTTTCAATTAGACAAGGGTCTTGACTGAGGTGACTATTTCATTTCAGCTCACGTGAATACATTAACAGGTACACCGAGTAAATTTCCATGACAAACATTTACTGTGGCCTTTGGTGTACATTGTATTCTCATATTATAATATATTATACATTATGAATGTGTCGGACTAGGATAAAAGTATTACCACAAGTACCACAACAGATTTTACCACTCTTGTTTGTTATTAGCCAAAAGTGTTGAATTGGTTTTTTTAAAACCTTGACTGGCTAAAAGAGCTCGTGTAGTAGTTATGATGAAGAATTAGCATTGATTTCCACTGGCTACTTTGTGTATGTACACAAGTATTTCTTGTGCTTAAGTAGGAACGATAGGAACGAAGAAATTAGTCGAGAAGTAGTTTTACCCTACAATTGTAATGTGTACACAACGAGACGGAATGAAGCCGTGAAAAGAGCTCTCTACATTTTCCTACTATTCGTATATAGTTAAATCGCATTCATTTTCATATGCAGGCACAATATTACAAAGTTTGACAATGTGTGTGTGTACTTTGTGCATTAATGAAGGAGGCACAATAGTTATTTGACTGACTACACTACCTGTAGGATTAGCACAATTTCTCAATGTGTGCACTGCACGCATAGTGAACGGTAGTACGCAAAGTGCGCATACCTTACCATGTAAAGAAAAAGATTATAGAGAGCATTTATAAGTAGTACACCGTAGTTCGATTTATGTGTCGAACTGAATGTTTTGGCCTTGCTTAAACAATTTATTATAAAATCACAATGAGTCGAATAAAAGATCAGTTGTAGGACAAGATAAGCGGTATGTAATAATGCAAGTTCTACTGAAATTCTGTAAGCGTAGTTACCTACATGAGGGTATAAATAAATACAAATGAAAAATTGTAGACACACGGTGCATAATGTACCAGTATGGCTTGTGTGCTACAGATTGCCCGTTGGCAGTTTGTTTGGAATGTTACGGTGCAAGTTATATAGAGCATTTAATAAAGCTAGCGAACGCTCAGACAAGGTAGCTTTATAATGTAATAGATTTAAAGAATGTGTAATTGTAGATAGGTGGTTGTTTTATTAGACGTGATCTATGCAAAACAGTGCTCTCTGTCTATCACAATCTGGTGCAAAGCAATGGAAAGTGAATTATGATTACCAGCAGTCAATAATCATGAGATTTGCCGTTTTATTTAGAAATTTGTGTGTTGCATTCACATTAGTCTAGTTAATTTTCTGTAGAACTAACTATTCATTGCCAACGGTAACAAATCAATTTTTCCGAGCGGTTTTTTTCTAACTATATAATGTGAGGTTGGTTGGGTGTGATAATTGAAGTTTATTATTTTTGTAAATCATTAGGATGCCAGATGTTAAACTATTTGAAACCAGAAGAACAAAATAGGGCCGTCCAGCTCGTCACTGCTTTACCGAACGATATGCAGGACGTATCTATCGAAGTATGTGTTATTATTTTAAATGGTGTCTAATTTGTCTTATTTTTGAAAGTGTGACCATGTAAATACATAACAAGTATTTAACGATTGATGTGAATCTGTTTCAGACTTGTGGAGAAATTCTTGACGTATTAAAAGACGGATCACTGGGGAAGGTGGACCCTCAGATAATATCAGATTTTCAAGCGAAATGTAACGCACGGTACTCTTTAGCAAGTCGGTTTTTGGACGACGATACAATTCCTCGTATTGAAAACATAAAATTAGAGAATGGTGGAGAATGTTAATCGCCGTGTCTATTCTGTTTGTAATTTTGGCCAATGGAGCGTCCATTAATAACGTGTTTAGTTAGGATGATGGTGCCGATTCCTTCTCAATAAAAATCTAACGCGTGGCAATCCTTCCTTCTTGATTTATTCTAGATAAAGCTGAAATATGAATCTCAGCCTACTACACACGTATCTATAAGTTCATAATATTTATTTATCTGTAGAGTGTGAGAGTACATAGGAACGTACATATGCGAAATGCATGGATTTTTTAAACTGTAAAAATATGCGTCGATGGAGTCATCTTCGGAGTCATCTGTAATAATATCAGGTTACAACTGGGCACTTTATTTCAACATTAATTCTATTATATTATATATATTCAACGTTTACTTCTTTTAATACATGTTACAATTGCTTGCTCACATTACATGTTCGGTGTCCCCGAAAAACAACAATGAAAACGACGTAAAGTTTGAAGATTTCGGAAAGTATTTCATTTAATATTAGTACAGTTTTCACACAGATCATTTCATGCTTACTTATCATTTATTTGACACATTAACACCTATAATAATATTTGTTCTAAAACGTAAAGCTACTTAACTGTAACGTCATGCCTAAATGATTTAAAATTTTATACATTACATCGTAAAAAAGAAATTACATACACAATAATGATCGAATTGCTAAGGACAAGGAAGGATTGTCACAAAATTAATTTGCAGATAGCTTGTCATAATAAGATTTTCTAATCGAAGATGCTCGATACATAATATATATTGTGAAGTACATCCAAATAACTACATAAAATCTTATCTGAATTCATCGAAGGATTAAACTTTAAATATTTAATACGTGCGCGAACGTTTCATGGAATATTGCGGATATGGAAAATTTGCGGTTCAATCGTTTTATGAAGCATGAATTTCTGTTATCACCCACAGTTACTTTGAATGTATGGCTTGTTTTTAGATAAGATTTACCTGTTGTGTGCGCAATTATCATAAATATAAAAATGTACACACCCATTTACGTTTGTAATCTCGTAGCTCCTAGTACCTACACACGCGCTTCTGGCTGCGAAAATATTTTTTCGCCGTCATTTCGTTGTCATAAAAATCAATAATAACTGGCCGTTTGACCGTGATTCTAGAATTTTAAGCTTATATTTATATTATTACTGTTTGCATACTATAAACAAGATGTCATTCATGTGAAGTAACAATACAGTATTCCCTGTAACATAATAATTACAGAGAATGACATCAAAAACTTAAAAATAATATTTTAAATGATGGATGTCACCAAGTGAAAGTCACCCAATGGAACCAGAGGACTGATGCACTTTTACAGAAATTATATGTATAAGTCTATCTAGAACATGGACACTAGTGAAAACGTAACGTAGTTTATTGAGTCCGCAAAGTACACACCATTTATATTTGCATACTGCAAGTCTTTAGTTGATTTGTGATTGTACAGTTTAAGATTTCTCATTGTATGTACATCTATTGTTTAAAGTAGATTTACTGCGAAGAATACTTCGACATATTAGTTCAAAACGGCGGAAAGACTCTGTCAAAACTCTGTTCTCCCTCTGTCCATCCTAATTTATCTGTCACGCCTAAATATGACCAAATTGCCGTTGGAAAATAATAGTGGTGTCTCTACATGGTCATTAATAATGTCTAATGCAGGGTCAATTTTGCTAGTCACCACAGATTGTCAAAAGAAATAAAATTGCGACAACAAAAACAATGGAATAAAACTCGTTTAGCATTAGAGAATAAGAGGGGGAAATTGTTGAAAAGATAGAATTTTATTTGGAAATTATCGAAATTTCTAACAAGGCCGACTTTTTTCTGTTGTGGATCAGAAACAATTTTAGCGGAGAGAGATTTTAATTATAAGCCATCTTGTACTTTATCAGGATTGGTTTTTCATCGTCCTCCGTACACAGTACACATTGACTGCTCAATCTCAAATATCTGTAAGCCATTCTTTACCCGACTTAAAGCCTGGACCCCGCTACTTGTGGAATCCACTTTTAGGAGGGAGAAAGTCACTTTCCCGTCATTTCCGTTACAATCAATCAATACGTATAATATTATCCGTACATCTCTAATATTTAATAGTGTAATTGGTGATTCAGGGGGAGAACAGCGTATGAGAGAGATCCTGTTCATTTTACAGGTAATGGAATATTCGAAGAAGCAGAGAGGATAATATATTTATAATATACAAACCATGTAGACGTTGAGTAGTCTGAGCAATGCTACAATAGATTGCAGATGAGCTACTTTAAATATGTTTACCGTCAGTTAGTGTGCTACGTCAGTATTTTTACAACTTAATAGTTTAAAGTATATCTGCAAATTACATTCTGAACTTTTACAACCGATACAAGATAGTGAATAAAAATTACAAAATATGCAGGAGATAAAATAATTGATGAGGTGACTTTCTTCTGTTTCCCTCATTCAGCAGTCGGGGGGTCACTCGTCGTCTTTTCATCACAAACACGCGCACACACATTTTATTATATAATATTCGCTTGCTGTGTGTCAGTGATCATGAAAATCAGTAGATGATCACACTATGGCACTCGAGTGTTCAATCTCCAAAAAAAATCATAATTTCATCTTAGCACTCGATTTCTAGCAATCATTCTACGACAGATTCAAAATAACAATTGTTTTCCTACAACTAAATACGTAATAATATTATATGTTAAACTATTCTCTAAACAACACTTGCAACTTGGGAATCTCATACAATCTACAGGTGAGGGACTTTTGAGCAAAAGTTTCTGTTGAATTGTAAAAAGTGGAACTTTTACTCTCAGTATTAAAATTTAAAATTGAACTCGGAGATGAGAAGGAATAGTTTGTGTTGATTTGTGAAGGTAAAGACCCAGAATAAATGGAAGAGCACGGGAAATCATCGTCGAGAGTATTGATGCTACTTTCGTTGTCAGGGGTAGTAGTACATTTGTGGATATTATTGTCGCTTATAGGGAACACCGCGCTTTCCTATGTCATGGCAGATTCTGTGACACCGTTCGTGGACCCTTTGTTCTTGCCATTTTGATGCTTAATGTTGTCGTCCATCTCTACGGAGTTGGCGTAGCCGTGGGTTCTTAGCTGACCATTTGTGACACCATTCGTGGACTTTTCCACTTCCCCTCCCTGAAAATTCAACAAAAATAAAAACTCGGTCAGTAAAAAATACTTTGGGGAATTCAATGTCCGTTTTTTTGGAAAATATTATGTGCTTAAAGGTAATTATTAAGTTGTATAAATATAAATTACCTTGGAATGACCGTTGGCGGTCATGGACTCCTTGCGAGTGTATGAGTTTCTCACGATTACTACAATTGCAGCGAGACATAAGAATCCTCCCAAAATAAATAGGACGTAAGATAATCCCTTTTCGGCTACTTCGGGCAAATCAATGGCTTGGCGAATGAGACTTGTCACAACTTGAGGCAAGTCATCAATACCCTGTAATAATTACACAATTACATTTCAATTATTCATTGAAATCACGGTTTAATTCAATACAAGCATTTTTTGTCTGTAACAGGCAATCAAATCGAATTAAATATTTTCGGTGATAAACTTCCGTGTACAAATAAAACGTATTGCGTAAGCTATTAAGAATTTAATCGTATCAGGTGCCATCGTACATCTTCAAACCACACAACAGGAATAAGAATGTTGGTCAAATTGGCAGTCTGGGGAAATTCTTCCACTTTGTTCATTTGAATATTGATTTGAAGACGAGCTTTAGCTTGCATTGCTAGTCCCAATTTCTGCGCATAAGGAAACAGAATAAATTTGATTATGTGCACATGAGACATGTAATTTGAATATATTATGATTTCTTTTAGTAATGCAATATTTGCAATCTTACAGGCTGAATGTCAATGTAGAAACCATGAAGCTCTTGTTTGGGGGTTAAGCCATCAACAGCATTCCTCAGAGCAGGGTCACCATTGAGGAAATGTGGCCATGATAAGAACACAGGAGATCCTTTACAAACACCAAAAGTTTCTTTTAGATCATCATCATCATTATACGTGATAAAAAGCTTGGCCAAAATATTCAATTTAAAGTTCAGATTTCACAAAAATTTTGTCTGAATGCAAATGTGCAGTCGATATCTTCTTTTACTGCGAAAATATATCGATATGACTTTATGCACTTAGCAAAGTAGCAAGAACAACGGAAATAGCACATAAATTTTACAGACAATATAATAAACACTATTACTGCATAAAGGAATTATTACCAAATTGGCACACAGAAACATTGAACGTTCCTCTTGGAGAACAAGGTGGTCCTCCAAGACAGTAGCACATATTTTCTGGGTAAGTTTCCACATCACCGAACACATCAGGGGATGGAGAGAATCTGAAGGAAATTAAAATTCTAATTAATTCATTTATCTTTGCAAAACAGTGCAAAACCAGTGATTATATGCCTAACGTGAGTGCAGTACTCTTTGGGTTAGCAAACGAACTAGTGATTATGTTTGCTGGGACATGTAAATGAAGGGTAAGTGGTACAAGACTAACTTCATGTAATACACACATGAATAATGATCAAGAGTATAGGCCCAATACTTTCTACACACAGAAACACGTACACACAGTTTGACTGCAGCCATTTCCGCCGAAAATCTCACAATTTTAATTCTTTGTTGCTCAAGCATAGACGATGGTGGTTGAAACTGATTGTGACTTCTCAGCGATATTTTGTGGTTATCAAAAAGCACACATAAAGCGATCGGTAGAGTAAAAAATGAATGGGATTGAGTCACAAAGTAATTCCTGAATGAAGGTGTACGTACATACAACGAATAATAAATATATAATAAAATATTGTTAGCAAACTTTTCTTTCTACAAGAATAATAATGACACCCACAAATCGTCCACCACCGCACAACTCTGTCCACTAATGGTGGAATTATTTTTGTTGTGTAAATATTATGCATTGAATTCATAGTAGTATTTAGTAGGACATTATTTGTAAGGATATCTGCAGTCGTTGCACAAGTTACAAACTGTCGTTGTTGGATAAGTGAATCGTCATTCAGATTTCGTAAGAGGACACGTACCTGAGTGTATCGAATCCTTGATGTTTCTGCGGTTCCTTATCATTGACGACTAATTGGAGTGGTCTGCAAAAGTCTGGTTGGTAAATATAGACAGTCGAGTTTTCGTTTAGCATGGCGGGGAAGCCAGTGCCGTCAGATCCTTTCAGAGAGTTGCAAGAGTCTGTCGACCAAACTCCCAAATTGTCTTTGCCAGCGTAGACGGTGATTCTTGCAAAATCCACGAGCTTCTCCTTTCCAGTCAGAACGGTGTACACGTCGCTGGGAGTATTATTTTTGCCCACGAACAGGCC
Source organism: Plutomurus gul (assembly GCA_019776185.1). Lineage (NCBI taxonomy): Eukaryota > Metazoa > Arthropoda > Collembola > Entomobryomorpha > Tomoceridae > Plutomurus > Plutomurus gul. The sequence continues at coordinate 34,370 of JABASC010000452.1, forward strand.
GAATTTATCGAAAGGGACGCGCTTGCCTTCCGGCAATACCTGCTTCGCCAACTTGATCAGGGGGTCGTCGTAGCCCCACATAACTTCCCTCACTGAGTGCTTCGTGAATGGTTGCAACTTTAAAATGTCCAACAATGTCGCCACGGCTTTTTTCACGATTTTGGTCGCGTGCGCCATTTGTCCGACAGCGCTCTAAATTGAAAAGACAGAAATATTCACTGTAGTTAGTTAGGTAATTGTTTATGGTGAAGCTGTGAATTATTTTTTAGATTGTGAAATCTTTTGTAACACGGATCATTTGGCACTCACGAGCATAGGAACATTTGGTAAAAGGAATTCATCAGTATCTGGTCCAATGGAGAGTGAACGAACGAATGTGTAGTTTTTAACTTGCTTGTATGACAGAGTCCCGTTTGGATGCCACACAGGCTCAATCTTCTCCCAACTTTCACTGGTTCACAAAAAAAAGAGATTTATCATCAATTCATGCGTGTCGTCAATTGAATTTGAAGTACGATTATTTCAATTATTTTTTTAAAGCGAATAATAAATGTACTAATCTACTATTATTATCTATTTTTAGTCAGTTAAGGTACGTTCATATATGTAAGCTGCATACCTGTAAGTGTATGGTCCCACTTCATGAAGTTTCAGTTTGGCTCCTTTTTCTAAAAATTCGTCTGCATTTGTAACGTTGAAAAAGTACACCTTCAGGTAAGGCGTCACAGGAGGCTTTCTCCATAATTCGAATGTCTGAGCCCCAGCTTTCAATGGAAGTTGCTGCAAATAACAGAGAAAAAGAAAATTTAAAACAAAAATTAACCAAAATTTGGACTATAAGTGCAACTTTTCCATATAACAAGTATTCTTACAATGGAAATTATTGATAAATGTGCGTGTACGTACATTTAGGAAACATTTTAACAACCCACCTTCAACCTTATCCATTTCGTTTAACTTCAAAAATGATTTAAATTGCATTTTGAAATAATTCCTAAATGATCATGATAGATTGCACAATTGGCAATGACACTTCCATACATGGACGAGTCTGTAATTTGCAGCTTTCTCAAACAGGATAATTTAAGATCCTTTATTCAATAGGTATTATACTTTTATAATCTTCCACTGTGAAGCAGTTTGGCTTCATGAATTCAGAACAAACATTAAAGAAACGAAAGAAATGCACAAAGTATATTCACTCAAAACAAAGAATGGCTCAAAATAACAATTACAGATCAGATTACAATTCGTATAGCTTCATTTCGTTTCGCAACCCTCTAGGCTATCATTGAATCATCGCGACAAACGCAGACACTCATTGTCAGAAAGAAACGTTTAATCCTTCTCAAATGTTTTTAACATAATCATTATTGCAAATCATTTTTTCTTTTTATGTTAAGGTTAATAGCAATAGGTTTTTTGTTTTCACATACCGTCTCCATCTCAAATAAAATGATAACTTAAACATACAGAAAACAGATTTAATTACTGAACACTTTGCCACATGGAAAATAAATATAATTTTAATAGGTAATAATCGGACGTTAATTTCTGAATTTAGCAGTGGGCTTACATAACATTGAAATGAGTTATCGCAGAACACTTTCTGTCATGAGTTGATAATTAGAGCCTATGAATATTTAGCTTAAATTAAACGACTATTAAAGTAAACGCACTTGGTATAGGTAGACCTTACACTAATTAAGGTGAGCATTATCATTAACATAATAGTGATAATTTGCAAAGCAATTGCCAATGTCTTCGAACATAAATTTAAGATCATATTAGTTAGTGTGTGCAATTATTGGTGCTTAGGATTAGGAATGTAGGACAATGCCAAGCATTTTTCTTGACCGAAGCTTAACAATGAATGAATTATTATTAGATTTGTATTTACTCTTTGTTTCTATTTGTAGTTGGGTCTGGGGTGCGAATGTGAGAATAACCTTCTCATTGTCAGAGTCTCGCACTCATTCCAGAATGTGTCTTATAAGGCACATGGTTTTCGATACTTTTAACAATTAATTTCGTTTCGTAAAGATTCGCATATAATTTTTTACACAAGTGTCCTCACCTTAATTGACCTTTAAGCAGGAAACTAATTAGTGCTTTTGTGCCGTAGAGTTCTCAGAACAGAACTCGAAATGCCCACTCAGTGTCAGTGCATGAGAAAACCAGGCGCTCCTTAAAGGCTGTACTAATTGTAAGCTAAGAGCTCCAGAATTTGTGAATGTGTGTGTACCAGTGGCGTTGCATGATACGATTTATTATTTACTATTACATAGAGTAGGATTATATTTTGGTTTAGCTTATCTCGAAGAATCTGAGTTCTAGAAATGAATGTAATTCTCTTCCGGTCTTCCATGAGAAAACAGCACTACTTTTATTTTCATTTCAAGGTAAACACTATATAGCGAGCTGCTTTGTACAATGATTCTGATTTAAAATAAGAACTGCTGTTTTCTGTAAGAACTATTTACCACAATACTTTTTCTACTGTCTGTAAATACAGAGCATACCTGTTGTATCATTTGTATGTGTGCATTACATTTGTCTGTGCGCCATACGAGAAAATAGATACAATTTTCTCATATGTACATACCTATACTTTCTGATGTATTTATTTGTTCAACAAGATTCATGTAACGTGTAGGCAAAGAAAAGAGGTTTTTCTATTGGTGCTGTGGTTTATTCATTACGATAATGATTGTGATTGACGTGTCATGTGATCTGACGAATTGTTAGAATTGTAAATTTAATTTTTTGGTTCGTAAGAACTGAAAATTGAAGTCTTAAAAGTGAAACTCATTATGTATTTTAGAACATGAAATTGGTAAATTTAAAAAAAAGGAGTTGTAAACAGGTTTATGTGTAGTAATCTGTACGCACTTAATTTTGAAGGACCCATAAACATTTGTACTTTTTGTTTAGGTTGTGTAACTAAATGAATTTATCTGTATTTTACAACCTAAATTCATGTTGATGTAAGACTCGGTTCGACAGAACACTAAAAAATTTCACAAGACCAAAACTTGTTTCTCTAACAAAAGCGAATATTTTTTTTCTATTGGTACATTACAAGATTGTTCTTCTTACGGTGATGCATTAGAAGAATGCGATTTTAGAGAAAGAATATTGACGTTGCAGTGATGGAAGAACTCGGACTCGGACCGACTCTGTAAACCTAGTAATTACTATACCAAACTTTTCCTTAGGGAAAATTGAGATCCTAAAATCTCTTTAAATGATACTAGGCATAATAATATATGCTTATTGCATATACTGGAAGTCTGCACCAGTATGAATCTTGCTTACGCCTTTAATAAACCCCCTGAGTTTTAAATCATTCTTCAGATGTTTCCCATACTACTTTTGTTTAATTTTTCCTCAATAATAAGTTTATTTGAAAAAGTTGATGCAGTTTTCTTCATAGACGCCTATTATTGAGACATGTTTAAATACATATATAAGAGAAAAGTTAAAATATTCACAGAATAAAATTAAAACTATCTGCATGTGGTAAACATATACAGATATTCATTGATTGTAATGATTTATTTATTTAATTGATACACAATTTGTAATTTTATACTACACCATATTGTGAGAAGGAAAAACTATATGCATTCTCATATGGGTAGAAATTTAGAAACGATGGAATTTTCCACTTTTTTAATCTGACTACTTCAATTTACATATTTACCCTAATTTTTACATACGCACATAGATTTACCTCCATCGAATCTCGGTAACTAATGCATGCAGAAATCAGTGGCCTAGCGTTAGATTTCCATTTGGAGGTGCTCGGCTTATGGAGAAGAAATATTCAATTTTATTAACCGCTGACATAATTTTTTCGTTGAATTTTGGAATAATATCTGGTGTAAATATTACATCACTGAGGGGTGCTTCACAAAAGCCGAATGTTAGTATTCGCTCAATTGTACCCAGAGATTAACCACATGTATTTATAAAATACTGTAATACTGTACATAAGTAACGTAAAAATAAATAGAAAAAATCTGAAATTCGTGTAATTGTAGTAGTATACTTACACTGGAGATGAAGGCGTCAATCAAAGGTCTGAAACAAAAAACGATGACTACCCCGAGCACCAGGAACAAAACTCCAAGAATTATGGCAATAGCTGCAATTAAAAAAAATCAAAATGTTAGTTTTACTGTTACCATAATTAATATTATATTTTTAAGAGCTCTTAAATATTAAGAGTACTTCGGATGTAATTATATCACATTCAATGCGGTTTGCAGTTTACTCACTCATTTATGAATATGCCAGCATACACTTAACACACCTTGGGAAATCATAAGAATTTTAACAGAAGTTAGTCCAATGCAACTCCACTTACTTGCATCAATATTGAATCTATTGTTTAAAGTTTAAAATTACAGAGTAATTCACAACAATTCGTGCTAATTATCTTTCTGAGAAAATGTTGTCTTGGCCTTGGAAAGTGCAAGTGGCTCTAAGTTGGTTCAACAGAAAATCAGAGTAATCCTCTCTACTTTAATAATTCAACGAAACTTTTTTCCCTTCCACTACAAATCTCTATGATCAATATATTTCACATTTTTAATGTATCATAGAGAATGCACGTGAACATAAACTCCACATAAGAATTACTGTGGCAGACCAACCTATGGTTCATTGACAGTTACCATTTCAAATTGGAAATTATCTTCTTTGTAGTCATAATGTTGTTTGTAAATATAATATCCAACATCCTCCTTATCACAGTTCAAGAATAAAATACAAAACAAGCAGAGATGCAGTTCTAATGTTACTAGCATAGTTATAATATAATATGCTAGAGATATGACCGCCTATAGAGATCCGACGCCTCAAACACAGAAACAAAGGACATGGGCTTGTACTCAAAAGCAAATCGTAATGCAAAGGTGCTCTTTTACAGATAAACTGTGCCTCTGACTGACCCCGAGTCTTAGTACACTTGCACTCAGAATCGATTACGTAATAGAGTTAATAAGGTAATACAACAGTTGTAAATATGAACATGAGGATGAGAAATGTGCAACTTGGGTTTTTTATACGGGATGCCTCATTCCTATCCTTTTTCCATGTAACATTCTCTATTATGTACATAGCTCATCCATCATTCGTACATGCACATTCGGTAGCTAAATTTTATTACCATTAGCGCGGAAATTTTTCTATTTCTTTAATCATCATTCAGAGGTTCAAGGTTTATAAAACACACTAATGTATTTTTTAAAGACAGAGATGCACTCATTACGGACAAAAAGTGGACAAAATACACGGAAAAACACAACTATGGAATGGGAATTACACAATTGACGTTTTAATCAGAGAGCGAATGGTAAATAAACCCTTAATTACAAACCTACCGAATTGCATAATTACAGCACAAATTTTGGGAAAAAAGCACTTTAGTATCGTGTATTGTGTTTAAGCCGATTTAATTCGAGTTTCTATCCGCGAAGATTTTCCAGACTCATTTTGACTCACGATCCAATGGCAGACCACAAAGTAGAATTATGACTCATAATCGTGTATAGGTTTAGTTAATATTACAAATACGATTCATACACGTCATAATATAATGAAAAGAGGTGCAGGATTTTATTTGCTCTTGACAAGAAAAATACAATACATTGGTGAAGAAAAGTCGATTATGAGGAGCCACTTTTCCAACACGCTATCAATTTGAATTACACACTTGAACACATCAAAGTTTTCCTGCCTGGAATTTTCCTTGTTCTGCTAGATACAGAAAGGACACGAGTCTTTGTTGAGTGGCAGCTTATATTTATAATCAACTTATGAGAAAAA
>JABASC010000453.1:0-40200 GCA_019776185.1 Plutomurus gul
CGAAACTACAAATAAATGGAAAAACTTATTATTGCTCCTCCGCACTGAGAATTTCGTGCTCAGCTCTTATGCCCCTACATGCAGTTCACTAATGCTATTTAGGTTCCACATAGCTTTGGATGTATCTAATGTGTGCACTACATCAGTCTACAGACTATACACATGTTTATATATACAAATATTTCCTATAAGCGTTTATTTACTCTATTTCTAGATGTATGTACTATATGCGTATCTTCTGCAAAGTATTTCGTCTCCCACAAATAACGGTTCATTTGTACTTTACTTTATTTTGGGTATAAATGTCTTATATTGGTTGCATTAGATTACGTAAAGGCACGTTTCTGAGTGAGTCCTTGTACATATAGAAAACGACTACTACAATTATTATAAGTAACAGCAAAATACAGAACAATACGTAGTCCATGTGATGTTATTGCAGACGGACGGGGAGGTTGTTTCCTATTATGAACCCACCTTGACGCTCTTCTACTTACGACGGTATAGGAATTTACCTAATTGTAAGTTACTGTGGTATAGAATGAGTAAGAGCATCCCTCACACAAAGCAAACCCAAACTCACCATTTCAGTATTACAACACAGTGTGAATGTATATTGGGTTGTATCTCATGTTATTTGTATACTTTCTAGGCTGGGCTGGTTTGCTTCATTATTTGTCCGTTGACTGGTTGGTGCGACATGGCAAGGCGAGCATGTCAAAAGCAATGCAATGGCACCCTTACTCTAATTTGTCAAAGTCACTTGTGTGTACTGCACTGTGTACAGATTCTCTCCACCTTAGCTCACCAGCAGATTAGAGAATGCTGTTATTCCATCTAACATTATAATTGCATTAGTGACTTGGAGCAGAGTACCTTCGTCAGCTTTTAATGTAGTCAAACCAAAGGAGCCGAAAGAAAATTCTGACTAACAAAGTTCATAAAAGGGACGAATCCATGATGAATGCTACACCGTACACGTGTTTATTTTAAAGCAACGAAAGTGTAACATATAATTTTGGCAGATAAGATGTGTTGAATGAATCACATCATTTTTCAATTAATACTTGAGTAGAATACTAAATAAGAAGTGTGCGCACATATCTTTCGTGGTGACCTATGTCTCTGTATGTAGCAAGATGAAGGGTTAGAGTGCGCTCAACCCTTTCGTCGTGAGGCAGGCTCATTGCACCAAGAATTGTAGAGTCGCGGTTTGAAGTGGCAGAGGTGTGTTATAGATACGGTTGGGCAGTGCTTACACGACACGACACGACAGTATATATGAGATCCAAGTTAGCACTGTGCCCTTATTAGCAGTAAACAGAAATGCAATGGTAATGTTGTAAAATGTGAGCAACTGCTAACTGGCACAGTGTGAATGTATATTGGGTTGTATCTCATGTTATTTGTATACTTTCTAGGCTGGGCTGGTTTGCTTCATTATTTGTCCGTTGACTGGTTGGTGCGACATGGCAAGGCGAGCATGTCAGTGGATGTTAATTGCATTCTAATGCTGACATGAGGACCCATAATTATACAATACGAGTCTAATAATAAACCTCTAATTCTCTCAGAAGGTTTCTTCCCCGTTTTCTCCTGTTTATAAGAGACTACTTCACTTTGGATGTTATATATGTATGTATATATATAGTTTTATTTTAGTAATGCAAAGCTTATGTTTAAATAAAACTGGTCTGGGAAAATAAAATATGCTCCGAATCCATATTAGCAATTCCCCTTACAGTGTGAGCAACTTGTTTGGTAGTGTGAGAGACCATCCATTTCATTTATTCTACTTGGTTACTTGTTAGTCAGTTTAGTAGTGGTAATGGTGTACTATAACTAGGAGCTATATGTTAAGCTAAAGAAAATACTGCGGCATTTTAACTTATAGTCATGCTCGGAGTAGCAAATATTCCTCAGAGTATTTTCTTCCATTATGCAATGCAATAGTAAACTCAGAAGGCAAGTAACGGCAACTTATTTTGCTGCACTCTTCTTTGTTTCTCTTTTCTTCTTAATTTAAATAACTTGCAAGAGCTTCGAGAATCCATAAATTCGGTGGTTGTCCCTCTTCTTTAGTTACTACCAACTACTAACACTAACTATGAGCATGTACTAGGACTACTAACAAACTATATCCAAGGAATCACATAGCGAGTTTATGTAGCAATGCTGTTTCTCGCTCTCTCCCTTCCCCCACACAGAAGGCTGAGTGGAGTTGATCTGAATCGAATTCACTGGCGTGAAATTGAAAGTTTTCCGGATTGTGTGAATGTTAGATTTTCGAAGGGGTTCTTCGCTTTTCTATTTATCGCTGTGTGTGAGATGTGAATTGTGAATGCAGACTTGGGGCCATTTTCTGCATAGAGAGACATATTTATTGCAGTCATGCATGTGCTATACAGATTGTCCTTACCGATAAATATCATTGCCGTACTCAGTAGTGGCGCAATGAGCGATCTTACGTGGCTATGAAAATATATACTAACCTTGGGAACTTTTGGATGAAAGAGATTGCGGTCATCTCACATAAATGCACCTGAGTGTAGTATAGAAAAAATAAGTGGTCAGTTTTTCACAGGATGCGAGTGCATGTGTAATACCACGTATCGTCTCTAACAATGACATTGAATGGGGTAACAAACACACTTAAAGCGACTACTAACGAGAAAAGTACTGCTGTTACAGATACAAACAACTTTTCTACGTTTCCAATACAATTAACTGTGGAGATTGAGATAAAGTTAAAACTTTAGTTGTCGATTGTGAAGCATTTGGTTGTTTTAATTATTAGGAATGCTCAGAAATGAAAAGGTGGAGTAGTAATTTAAGTAGGGTTCACAGAGCAGCCTGAAGATTTCCAAAGCAAATTCAATATCAGACAGTGCCCTATTCATGATAATTTTTCTATTTGTATGAATAGAGTATAAGATTGAGGATAAAGGAGAGCATATGTGTCTCACGATAGTTTACGAAACTCCGCCTTCAACTTCCCACTCTAATCCTGTCTTCTCTTATCTTATTTTCCTATGAAACAACTCACTTGAGACTGGACCAGACCATAGAACTACATAGCCGACACAACACACACAGACACAAGTATGAATAATATGACTTTGAATGGATCACCTAATACTGGCTCATAAAGAAACAATTTCGAATGCATTCAGTCTTTCTTCTTTGCTACCTTTTCAAGATTTCTTTGTGTGTGTGTGTGTCTTTATGTAGAGGAATGCTTCATGACATGATCCCTCTCAGCATAAAAGGAAGTGCAAAGCGAAATAAAGCTTCGCAGTGCGTAGCAACAAAAGCAAAGAGCAATAATTATATATTATTTTCCATTCTATCTGCAACCACATCTACACTGAACTTGGCTTGGCTCACTTCTCCTCTCCTAATACTATTAGTACCCACTACCTACTCTTTTCTTCGTTATTAATGCTCACTGCTCCAATGAATATATGTATTGTATTAGTTATGAAACTATTTAACTTTTCTATTCATACTCGTATACCTTTTCTCTGTCTGACATACTTGTTAGTTGTTTGGCCAAAGTTAGAGTATATTTTTTCTGTGTGCCATGTTGTAAGATATTAAGAACAAGTGCACTCGAGATTACAATCTAATAAAGATGAATGAAGCACAATTGTTTTGACTTGTTGTAAAGTAAAAAAAGAATTTTACTTTGGCAGGATTGATAAATGTTAAGTTCATATTGGGTAATTCTCATCGTGTTTTCATACCAAATACAAACGGGTTGTAACAGAAAGCTTAATTTCCACGAACCCAATTCCAGTTGTATGTGGACACTGCACGAATAATCTCCTCCTAGTAAGTACAGATATAATGAGATAGGAGAACCAGTGAAAAGCGAATGGAGGTGCATACAGTGAAGTATAGTTTTCATAAACTCGACGTAATCCATCTTCACCTACTGTGAAATGCTATGTGAATAAATTATGACATAAAGTTGCGTAGGATGGGTCTCGACTACCGTATGTCTCTGTATAAAAGGTGGAAGACTTCTCAACCCACCCATCTTTTTACTTTCAATCCAACCAACTCGATAGTAGTCTCGTGTATTTATACGTGAGTTTACACTCGAGCTAATAATGTAACTAAAGATTGCATGGTCAACATTGAGTGAATAAATAAATATTTATAATTTGTGATTACCCAGTGTTATCGAATTGAAACACGAATTGTGTCTGCAACGAAAACGACTGACTTGTCCGTTCTCCTAGACTGACTTTCAATTTAACTTAATTGTTCCACCATTTTGCACTCACTTAGGTAATTTCGTTATTTCTGTTATTACACTTAAATACTACAGGTGGTAAATAAGGAATATAAAGTTCAAAAATGATGACTCAAGCCGTATAAATAACGTGCGCACATTGTGTTGTAGCTTGCAATTACAGCTGCATATAAAAATACAATGTTGATACTGTTCGTATTTCGTATACAGGAATGATAATAGAGCTCTTCCCACAGCAGAGTAGGCACAGTCAACTCAACACGATAAGATATGAACAACTTTGTGCACGGGTGCGTAAATCATGCAGCAAATGGCTCTTTGAAAAACTCGAACTGGAAAGAGTGGTGGTGGTGGTGGTGCATATGCTCACATTGTATAATGAGAATCTTGCGGTTAGTCTATAACTACTATATATACTTTAGTGGAATATATTGAAAAAGTTAAACAAACAGACACTGTGAGTACAAAGAGTATATACTCTTCTCAATAAGCAACACCAACCTGACGAGATACACTATAAATATTAATACACAGACAAGTTCAAAGGAAAATCATAGAAGAGATGAGGATTAGATTGTAGGATAAATAGAAGAGCTGAGAAAACAAGGGCGTTCATGTGGGCGAACAACCTTTTTTTGTCAGCACACAGCGCTCCTAATTAAAACATAAATTTTGAGTAAGGAGAAATTAGCCTTACTGTAAAATTTTAAGTGCTAACTTATAGGGTCCACTTAAACAGTGCAGGTAAGTCAATACAATTGATGAATTTATTAGAGTACTCTTCTGTGTGTACATAAATATTGGTATGGGTAGTGATCAAAGCAACCCAAAAGCATTTTAAAGAATGAGCATTTAATTTAACACATTTGATAAGCTCATAAGTGAAACAGGGCATTAAACAAGTGAAACCATCATCAAGAAGTCTATAAAGATAGAAATACATAAAGCGGCACCCATTACGCCTCAAAAGTGTACTTTTATTTTATACCCTGTCATAAACCACTCAAATTGCGTTGCACATGTCGTCAGTAGTAAGTAGTAGCACAGCCAAACCACCAAACACAATATTTGTACCTTTTCCCGGACGGGAATTTCTATTGCCTTGTAGCATCCTATGGCACACACACAATACATGCAATATCGCCACATTACCATTTACAATTTACAAACTACTAGGGACGCAACGTTGCAGCTCAATCAATTAAATCCAACTAGTTGTAGTCATTAAATGGGAAAGCTAACGTAGTTCGTACTCCATGTTTATATTTTATTTACTTTTGTGGTTCGTATACATCCTCCCTATGCCATAATAGCAAATGTCTTATTACTTGACATGAATGCACGTAGTCAGATAGTTAGTAAAAACATTTCCACTAACATTATTAGTATGTACTAATATACGTAATACAATAATCCATTTCGTATAGTATTTAATGCATTGAACAGCATTTGGATATTTTCCATATTATTTTAAAAATACTAAATGATTGTTACGTACAGATGATATTTCTTCTTTGTTTGCCGAGGAGATGGGTAGCTCGCTTTTGTCTATCTTTTGGATAAATCTCTACATTTAATTATATCCGTAGCAACTCTACTGTCCTGCAAAACTTAAATGAAAACGTACTGTACGCACAATTCGTTTCTGTTGTATTTTTGTGATGGTGGTCTGGTTGGTAGTGAAAATCCAGCATGAAGAAATTGGGAAGATAGCCAAAGAAATGAAAGCAGTCCATTTGTCTTTGTTTCATTTTAATATTATGAATGTTCTTCTGGTGAATAAATATTCAAAGTTGCACTGGACAACAAGGCATATATCAAAGGTCACAGGGTAGGCCAATAAATCATCAAGATTCTTGTGTGTGCATGCTTGCACGCTCTGTAGTCGACACAGATAGGCATTTGTACATATTAATAGAGAAGATTGGAGTTGGACGTGGAGAGGACAAGCATTCTACTTAAACACGCTACATATAATCTATCTGTTATGCAATATATATATACAATGCAGTGTACAATGCAAAGTTTCATTTTGAACACAATAATACAATGTAATAATATTCTCCTGGGCTTAAGTTGGCTGCGACTACATTACGATAGCTCTCCGTATACTCCGAACGCTATACATATTCAAAGAGAGTTTTCTTCACGTTGTCCTAATAGACTAATAGTTTGTAGTAGTAAGTTAAGTGTGCAAAGAGTTCACAGTGAACCAAAGCAAAGGCAAAGTCAGGAAGAATATCGTACGATATGTACAAATGTATGTATGTAGGTATCTCGGCAGCGTCTGTGTACGTGTACATACATACATTCATTCTGCTGGAGTAGTAGTAAGTAGAAGTGGATGAAAAACTCAATAAAGTTCTCTCCCTAATTTACGACCTTGTAGTCATTTTCATGATACGTATATGCTGAGCGGAGAAGAGAAGTGCTTGGTTGCTTGCTACTCGTATCTGTATCTCTCTCTCCACTTCCTTAGCTTTTTCTCTCCATTATATTACTACATTATATTATAATGCTATTACCGTACTATTACGACATGTACGAATATAGCAGAAAGTGCGCTTCTCTATGTATATGATGCCGTGGAAGCAAATAAAGAATCTTTACGGTAGACATAGACTTTCACTGTTTATATAAAAGAGCCGTCTGTCTTAACGTGAGTTAGGAGAAGGAAGGAGCAAGGCCGGCGGCCTACAGCCACGCAACGCACACCACTCACTCGCCTATACTTACCGACTTGAGTTAGATAACTCGACTCGACTTTGACTTAACTTAAAATCCATTTGTGTGCATTAGACATAATACTTGTATCAGCAGTATATCTGTTATAAGGAGAGCAGAGTCTTTATACGCTGTGCGCATCACTCCCTTCTATCGTAATCTACGCAACGCCATGTCACACGTAGTTTATAAAGCCCTTAATGAAGTTCTTATTCTCACCATTAACTTACTATAATATCCTTATTATTTTGAACGCCGGACAACGCTCGAAAACTATCATAGTCGGTTTTGCATCTAGAACAGAGGAATGATTAACATCATTCAAACAAACAACGTCGTAGCTTTTTGGCTTAATTACAATGCTAGCGTCTCCATAAGGAATGTCTTGCCAAGTGGTCTTTGCACATGGAGATATTTTCATTATCATTACGTCAGACTCGCCAATATTTCTTTTCAATTTTCTATTGAATAGAATAAAAAACTATTTTTCTTGAAAAATTTAAAACAAAATGCATTTACAATGTGTTCACATCATACAGTATTTTTTCAAACTAAACGTTAATACTTACTATAGTTATATATGTACGTGCATGGTGTATCAACCTATGTATGGAATCGTGAACTTGTAATCCAATAGAAACGTATACATTATGTACGGCATGCTTTTATGAGTATTACATGTGCTACATGTACTTTAGTCTATGAAGCTATGCGCGTATGGGATTTTGACGTGAGTAAGCGCAAGTTCATTATTTCAAAAACCAACCAATTATTTCAGCACTCGTATCCATATGCGCTGTCACGTAGATTTATGTCTATATTCCCTTCATCCATCTTGGTTGCATACCTTTGCTCTGCGTTCTGTGTGTACATACTACGCAATTCAACATGCTCCCATAGCGTGTACTACATTCAAAATGAATGCTGAAAGAGAATATTTTCTACAAAGCCTCACAAGGAAGGAACTCAGGCTAGGCATACAATTACCATATTGTTTCACTAAATCTTTTCTACACATGCTAAACCAGAGGCCATGCATCAACATTGTGCGGAACGTGAACACACTGGAGCCAAGCACAGCCAAGTAGTTCTTTTTTGTTGCGACTCTTTATACAGGCCAGAAATTGGTTAGAAGGAAAAGTATTCTTTCTATCTTCTAAGCGCCCTATTGCAAGATCATGCACGGAATATTATATGCCTATCAGTACCCATTATGCGATGCATGCTAAGCTCAAAATCAAAAGAAACGGCAAGTAACAGCATAGATTAGTTCTCAATCATTTTAGGAAGTTTGGCTTAATTAAGCTTATCCATGATCAAACGAATACATTTAATGAATAAGTGGTATGTCTACTATTTATTAGTTATAACCAGTATTATATCTCTAATAAACATTTATCAGATAAATAACACTTCTGTAGTGAGTAGTTATTATTCTGCGAACACTTGTTATGTAACACAACGGTTGATTTTGAAGAAGTTAGAAAATTGTGTGACATATTTTTTAAATAAATACTCACAAACCTAATTAATACTACAAATAGGTCCAATATACTATTCGGAATAAGATCATTACTAAAGTTGTGCTTAGGATGGCTTGACAAAGAGGACAAAAATAGTGAAACAAAGTATGGCCACCAGTTCTGGTAGTGTGGTGGTAGCTGGTTAAGAATTCTTTCGAAAGACTGGTTTACACTTTTCCATCCGTCCCTTCTTTCCTTTCCGATACGGCTCATGAAGAAGATTTAGTGTTTTTATTCTCGTTTAAGAAATCGTGGGACACATTTTTACGTGCTGCTCCGATTTTTTCAGACATAAAGCACAAATGCCTTGTAGTGAATAATAACTGTTTCATACAAGCTACTCATTCCAAGAGCTACTGTATTTCTAGAGGCTGCTTGCGGTACGCTACAAGCAAAAATGATGCATGCCTTATGTAAGCTGCTATAAATAAATAAGTTCGTTTACATATTTCAGCATGAGCGTTTTGTGTGAAAAACCTAGTTAATAGTGAATGCATGTTCAGGACGATGTGCAGTTATCATTCTGTGTTTGTACGCATTGCATTTATCAATGCTATATATAAACAAATCATTGGAAAGCGTTATACATTTATTTCTGTGCATGTTTACCGTACACAGTCATGCATAGACAATAGACCTTTGGCCTGATACCAATGAGTTAAACTGGGAAAGACTACAATGCGAGCAAACGAACGATTCCAAGAGCACCGAGTGCAAGTTGTTCTTTATTCTCAGTTAGTTAGTGCTCCATTTTCCATTAGAGCTGTCGGCCATTAGTTTTCCTATCTCATTAGCGGTCGTAGGAGTAACACATAGATTGGGAATGGATGATGCATCGTTGTTTTACAGTGGGATGGGCTGTAATGCAATTCTGTACAAAAGTAGAGAAACGTTCGCTCACTTTTCAATGTTACACCATTGCCTTCACTTGGCGGCTTAGGGAGGATGATAATATTCCTTCCTATATGTGCCACTATTTCATTTTCCCGACATAAAATACCCGACAGATTTCCAACAGTTTCAGGATACACTCACTGCCTCTTCGATGCAGGATCAAATTTTACCGAGAGTGAAAAGATTACAGATAATTAGTGAAGTGTAAATGTGTCATAGTCGTAACTTACAATTCAGAGTCTGTACTACATACTGTAAGTATAGCACACAAACAATAAATATACAAAACTACACTAACTACGTACCTTTAGTTACATAATGTAATTTTTAATGATGACACTCATACCACAGTGTAATGATTCTTCATGTGAATGAAGTGAAGAACCACAGAGAACCTAGAAGCCATTGATTAACCAAAATCCCAGAGTTTTCCACACAAAGCAAACAAGCCGTTAGCACATGTTTTGCATCAACATCCATATCCATCATCAGACGGACCGGAACTTCTTAAGGAAAACCATACGATAAACCAAAGTAAACGAAACTTAAGTTATTTAGTTACTTTCCTCTTGTAGTTGCGTACAGCACATCACACTTTCAGCAAAGAATCTCATAAGCAAAGCTAACTCGGCACTGTCTTTGGTCCTTGAGTCTGGCAACAAAAGCCGAGCCGACTTCCACGGTGCTAAGCTAATCCGGAGCTTAACGAACTGCCAGAAGTATAGTTTAGCGGGAACTACTAAATGGGGTCTATGTACACACACAGAGAGAGAGTAACTAATATAATACGTGTGTTACACTGTGCACTGACTTAATGTCTTGCATGTTTTGTGTGCTTACCTTGGTACAGACACAAACACGCGGAGAGGTAATACTATACCCTAATATCCCTTATGCTACTATAGATATACTAAGGAAGAATGAATGGAGTCGAATGGAGTTTGAATTTAGTCGTCGCTGATGCTAGTTACTACGAAGGAACATCATAAGAGAAACTTCATTGAACCGAGTCAAACCCTGCCATCCGGATCCTCATCATCTAGCTACTAGTAGAACTTTTCTCCTGAGAAGCCCAAGGAAACGCTAACTCAACTCAGTCAGTCGAGTCTAGCTGAATGAGTAAATCCATCCTTCGAAAATGCCATGGAACGGCAACGGCAACTAATAAGTTAAGTTTTAGAGAGAGAAGCCTCCTTTCAAAATGGTTCATTTCTCTCCTCTCTCATCATTTACAATTGCAAGTTGTGATGCGAAGTGAGCCGGGTGAGAGAGCGAGAGCGAGTGAGAGAGGCAAGCAAAACCGAAGCCAACCAAACACTAGAAACCACATAATGTTACAAAATACAGTGAGAGAGAGAGAGAGACTTTCTTTCAGACTTTACAAGTTTCTTTAGCTATTCGTATTAGTATAGTAACAAAGTATTTTATGTGCTATAGACTTAACTTTGTTATTTAGTAAGTTAGTCCAATCTACTGGTCTACTTGCTTTGGTTTTGCTTGACTTGATGATGTTCCTTATGGTGCGTTTGTGCACTTTATACTGTTACCCTTACCTACTAGTAGTAGCACTACGTAAAGTGGCTTCTGCAGATAGTTAAGCTTTGTAGTAACACAGGCTAGGGGTATTTCAGTGCGCCAGAGTGTACGTAGCATCTGGTCTGGACTGAAGTTACCACCATTTACATTAGATCCATGCGCTACACACTAGTCTTCTATGAAAGTGTATGTAATGTACACATTTATTTATTGTGCTAGGCCGGCCAGACAGGCATTTCTTGCTTTGCTTTCTTTTGCTAATCTAACAAAGTTGTTGGGAATAGAAAAACTCTCATCATTAGTCTTCTCTACTGCCTCAGTTCCTTTAATTTAGAAAGCTTCCCCATGTCTGTCGCACTTCCTTATCGATATATACCAGCAGATATAATGGGGAATCATTTTTAAAAGTTTCCAACAGTCAACCATGCACCCTTTTTCACTAAATGCGCAATGACAATTTTAGGGAGTTTTTAACATCGTGTACATTATGCGTACAAATTGCTCATTTTATATTATATATTAATGTACTATAGATCCAATTGATGAAGACCAGTGTTACATCCTGTTTATCTTCCTGAAGAATCACATTTGAAAAAACAAAGTACGACTTCATTCAGAGTAGTTTGGAATTATAGGAACGTGATTCTAATTGAAAACCAATAACTTTCGTTTGTTAGCTCTTTAGATGTTTGACGTGTGTAGAAAGTCCATTTAACTGTTTACTTTTTACACAACCGAAGAAGAGAAGTCTGAAGTTTTTAAAGGGGTTCTGCCTTTTATCTTGGCAGACAACATGCAAAACACAAGAAAACGTTCCAAGGGCTCCCTCCCTTTTTTGATAACAAAAAGGAGTAGTCACTTCTTTAAAATATACGCATATTTAATGACCTAAAAGTAGTACATATCCGAATACATATCTAAGTAGCTTGTAGTACTAGTTTCAAGTACCTGTTAGTTTTATGGACAGTTTCAATATACGAACACTAATAGAGAGTTCTAATAGAGAGCTGTTTTGTTTTCGTAAGCCCTTTGAAAATAGAAGATCTATGGTCGTTTATAGTTCAATGTGTAGACAGACAGATAGAAAGAACACTCATAAAATAACATAGCACAACATAACTGTAATTGCTCATTTATTTTATCAATAGCTCTTCGACTTGTTTACCCACAGTCTGCATCATTTTCTTTTTCTCTGTTCTGTTGGGGGCTCTTCAGGCTCACTCACGTTCCTCTCTTACAAATACAACAAAAGCAAGAAGGGAGTGAGCGATGAGAGCTTCTGTTCATTATTTTAATTTACGTGTTTAAATTAGTTGATGTTAGAGGCTGGTCGGTTTGTGATTTTTAGGGAGGGCACTCCAAGTATACGCATATCGATTCAATGTAAATACATTTCAATAAAATCTTCACAGTTCCCTTCGACTCCTTTCTCCGAACATGTAGTTTTTTTTACAATTTGCTTATCATGACTACACAAAAGGAAGTTATCCAAATAAGTAAAGCTGTAATCAACTTGAAATTGTTAATGAAGGAATTTTTCGATTTTTCTGTAAAAGTGATAAAAAAACGACAAAGCAAATGACGTGTTCGTAATGTCGGAAGCTTATCCAAGTGTAGCTAAAGTAATAATAACTCCACTTAAACATCGTGGCCTATCTGTTGTCTAGTGTGAGAGTTCTTCTTATGCCATAGAAGGAAAGATGGATAGAATACAGCTAGATAAATAGTCAACATCACATCTCTTCTTCATAGATAGGGGAAGGGTAAAGTGACTGCAGCTTACATATACTCAAAGTCCAACTCTCAACTTAGTAGAATGCATTGCATAACATAGGTCTGCTCGTTCCTTCATGTAGATGGTTAACTTAAGGAAGGAATGGCTACGAGAGATATTCTCTCATCTCGTTCTCTCTCTCTCGCTCTGCCATTCTATCCAGTTCTGTACGGAGCTGTCACGGGAAGGTCCCAAGTCGCCAGGATTTATGGTCTTAGTTTCGACGCCATGATTTAATGCTCCCTTTACTTAGGCCCTGCATTCTCCTCTCTACTACACTCTCCACCACCACACCACGTAGCATTTCATTCCGTTCCGTTCTACTATTACCTTGTTGTAGGTACATATCTCTGCTTCTTGCAGTTGTGTTACTTTACGAACGTTACTTTACACCAAAACGAGTCTTTCCAGAAACGCTGATTGTATTTTCCCTGAGAATGGAAATCCTAGTGAACTGACGTTGTTCTTTCATTGTGCGCTGCACTCACTCCTCTTTCTCTCTCTCTCTCTCTCTCTCTCTCATCTTATCATCTCCACTCGCTATACCTCAAGTTCAAAATTGTCCTATTTTTATTCGGAACTAGATATCTTCCAACTCTACTCTAAATTACTCTACACTACAATGTACACATATTTTTTAGCAAGTAACTGCTTGACAGATATATCATATCTTGCAGAAGATAAATACTGACTCTATATAGCGGCACTGCATACGTAATATACTTGTATTATTTCTGAAAGCCTTATATAGACACATTGAAGCTTTTAGCCATAGTTACAATATTTTCCATTTCCTATCTGATGCTATTATCCCCAGCCATGGAGGCGCGAGCAGGCAGGCAGGCAGACAGTCGAGTCAAACCACCACAACTTTACCACATTTCATTGCATCAAGTGAGTGAGACGGATAAGGAAAGTGCCTAAAACCAATAAACTTTGTATTTTGTGTGTGAGGAGATGCAATACTTTCATTGCGCCTTGCCTGCTTTTTGCCAACCACCCCTTCTCTAACTTCATTTCAGATTAGCCGAATACATGAATGAATGAATGAGAAATGTTGTTATACATCTCAATTATGATCACGCCTTCCTTTTCAGAATCGAGTGAGTGGTGGATGTGAACCCTTGGTCATAGATTTCCATTGTACGGAGGAGAGCAGGGCGCATCTACAGATAGAGCGGGAGAACAGAGTCAGCACAACACTGTGAAATAGATACGTTGTGCACTTCAATGCAATTGAAATACAATGCTTTTAGCCTTTGATTCCCTATAGATGTTATATATGTTGACCTTATGTTCTATTTACGATTAACCGATGCCCGCAATTTTCCATTCCAAACCGCTATACAATTTATAACCGCAAACATGATTTTCCCTTTCTTCACACTTGCTAAAGTAGTCCCACAGCCTTTTACACACAGCAAAAATTTTAATACAACTTTTACAGAATGTACCAACCAAGTAGACAGATCGCATTATTTCCCAGCTACCTATTTACACTACGGTGGAACATTGTGCTCATGCATTCAGTTTCAATTCCAATGACTTACTGTACAGAATGGAAAGATGGTTAACATTATTTTAGTCGATAATAGGGATTTGATGAGGAGAGCTAGCACCATATGTGATCTACATGAAACAGTGGCACAACAGAACAACTGTTTGCATGAATATGAATACATACATGTTTAAATTAGTCTTGCATAGCAGTGTTCACGAATTTTGTAGATATACATATGACGTATGAGCTGGGTATACAATACATACACTCTTCTATTCAGATTCCATGCAAAAAACTAAGATGGTAAATGATTAATGTTCCAAGTCCTATTCAGTAGCCATTTGTCACACTAAGATCAATGCACAGACACCACTGGTAAAGTGTTGTGCAAGGAGAAGCAAGAGAACCACTGAATTTCTTGTCTTACGCAGAAATAAAAGGGTTCGGACTTACTATCTACACTGTAGAATTCTACAGTCACATAGAAAAATGGCTAGAATCTGTCTCTACTGTGTTTCAACAGATACACTGGGAGCAAATAGAGAATAGGATACGTCCCAGCTGAACTTTTAAATTTGTTTCGTTAATCCGTCTCATCTGGAATGTATTAATCGCAGTCGTTTCGTTTCTTTTCATTCCGACTTCCCTTGATTTCATACAGATTGCTTCTAGCTAACAATTGCCCATTACGATATACTCTTATATACTGAATACTAGATGAAGAAAGAAGTGTGGCTACCATGCACATGAATTGCACCTAATGCTTTTCGTAGTAGCTGTGAAGTTAGGTTTCTGTGTGCAAGTAGTAATATTGGTTGCATTGAGTAGAGCTGAGCCAGTTAGAGAGATGCAAGGGCTGAGAGAGAGAGAGTGAGATGAGAATTTTGGAAGATGCCTCCCAGAATTCTTATTTCCCTCTGAAGATTTTTCTACAAAGAATTGCTCACGGTGTATTTTCCTCTCTGTCTCTCTTGTCTGCTCATTTTTTCTTTACACTCACTTTCATTCGATTCACTCGTTCAGCATTCAACGAAACATCTGAGAGTGAGTGAATGAGTAAGTGAGCAAGTTGAACAGAGAGCAGATAACGTTGGCCTGGGGCTTGTAAAACTCAAATTTTGCTGTGCCCAGGATTTTTGGGAAGAGTGCACAGGGAATACTATAGACAGTAAGGACGCTGCTGACGCTGACGGATCTTCTCTTCTCACTGAACTGTGAATTCTCTTCTCTGCTTTTCATTGAGATGTGTGCCCTCCTCCTTCCTTCTGTATTTTTCCTGTTTCTCTCTCTCTCTCTCTCTCTCACTCTCTTTCTTTATACGCTTACACGTACTTTTACTATATATGCGTATGCTTTAGCTCTAAGCGATTGGACTGTTCACTTCATTCGTATTTGCACTACGCTTGATACATAATCGCACGACTACACTTTTTATAATCCGCTTGGGATTCCTTCCAATAATTTCCTATCAAGATAATGGCAATGAGAAATTACATTTTTTACCCCCCTCGGTCTTGTTCTGCCTGACTTTACTATTTCTCGCCTTTTCCTCTGAATCTAACCACTATTGCTCTTCTCGCCGTCACTCTTGTCAGTATGATTGCGCTCCTTCACACTGTACGCATTAAGCACAAAAGTAGAGATTATAAGCATTGTGCGAGCATAACCAGATAGTCTCCCCACACGTTTGAATTGAAATGTAGCCGTAATAGGAAAAGCTATTTTCCGCTTTAAATGTTTCTCCTAATAGGAACATTTGCTGATTGACTGACATTCTACTCAGACACTAATTAGTGTAACGAACCCGATGTGGCTTAAGTAGTATGCATCCTATTTAAGTATAATTAAGTTAGTGTCAGTATTTACATAAAAATTAATTTGAGAAAATTACTTTACTACATAGTTTCAATGTCGTCTATTCTTCAAAGTTCTTATTTGTACGTGATTGTTTAGCCGGTTACATGGAAGGAAATAATGACTTCAAGACAAATTGTTGTAGTGCTGTACTTGATACAGTGCATTAGTAGACTACATCATAAGGTACAAGATCAAGTCAACGACACTTCTAAACGAGTATTTCCTTCACAGACAACAAACACCAACAACCGAAAAATAAACATGGATAGTATATGTAGCGTGGCCTGAATTAACCCGACTCCCTCAGCTTCACTCGAATCACGTCTCTATGAAAACATGCACGAAGCCGTTCCGTTTGTATTTGTTTCTATAGTTTACCTTTGACTTTAACACGTCGTAAGAGGCTAGGACCATAAATTGAGAATGCTTTATGACTGACATCCTTTGATTAATTTCATCCGCTGATGTGAGGTGAAATATTGCGCGCATGTGATGTGTGCAGTGTAAAAAGCTTGTACCTGAATAACACACGTAGCACTCTGGTACTAAAATCGCATAACACAAGAACAAGGTGTATTGCAGGAAAGCCATTTATCTTAAATACATTTGAAAAGACAGCAGGGCAAGGCAATTCTGTTCTCGTACTGCATGTATTGTGCATCATGATGCACTAGGAACTAACTAAAGAGTTGTAAAAGTAAAGTCTGTTACAGTACATTGAATGGGAGAACTTGTACATTGTCATATTTAATGTCTTATATTTATTGTGTGGGTTAAAGAGGTAGAATTTAGGCTACATACGTACGTACACACTCATAGATGCAAACTAGTGTCTAGCGCGTCATACGTAGGGAGATCAAGACAGGCTTGTTATGTTGGAAAATGTGTGACGGACAAAGACAAGCCAAGATATAATTTATACACATTTCACCAAAACACATTAAATACACAAAGATGCAAAAAAGGAGAACAGTGCACGCTAAAGTACTGTTGAGGTATTTTATTATCATAATGTGTGGATTCTGACTGGGCTTTGCATAAAATGACCTCAAGTGCTTTTTGATCTGCTTTCCTTTGTTGAATGTACATTTTGTACATACATTTCGTAGAATGTACAATCTATGAACGGGTATAAACTTTCTTGAGAAGTGAGAAACTAAAACTTTCTTGCATGCATCCCTGCTATTGTGTAAGTGACTGAAATGAATGTAAATCCCTATCAAAATCCTTAATACTTGAATCCATAGGAATAAATAATACCCACTTACACGACATACTGTGCATAAATGTGGAAAACATGACTTTTCACTTTTCCCTTTGCACAGATAAACATTTTACCCACCACAATGTTACACGCATCTGTTTCGAGTTATAGCAACCTGCAGTTAAGCTCAAGGTGTGAAACTCGGCCAATTCTTCAATTTAATAAATTTTGAAAATATTCAACCTGCTACAGTTACAGTAAACTTTTCCTTGGTGAACTTTTTATCTACACTATGTTTTGATAAAGGTCACACCACACAAAATTCACAGTGGTCGTGTCAACATGCATACCTGAACGATGCTATATAATTTTTGGTCTTTGCAAAGGTCCTTTTGCAAGCGGTAGCCAAAATATTCACATCATATAAGTATATGTATGTAGTACGGATAATAAATGGTGTGATATTTTTTACTGTCATTCGGTTATATCCTTTTCTGTGTTGAAATCGCCATAACGCATTTTTAAATGACTTCTGCTCAGTTGGAAGCTGAGCTCTCTTCTTCTGGTGTTTGAGATAAAGATATCTAACATCATAGAATGTGTGGGTCTTGGAAGAGTTTTGTAAAATATGCGATTCGTAAGGTTATGAATATCTTGTATTGAACGAACGTTTCGTGAAGTAACTAAAAACTAAAATTTGAAGGCACCTTTAATTTTGAAAAAAATGTTTAAATTTTCATTACTCTATATAAGAAATTTTCACAGGAAAATTCTAAAATTTTCACAACAGGCATTCCCCCACTAAAATTCTTAGGATTAGTATTTAGTGTAATTGCAGATGAGAGAGTGTTAATGCGGTGTACATGGTTCTTTTATATCCAAAATGTAATTATCAACTTTCCCTTTTCAAATTGAATGACATTGTTGGGTGGACTAATTTTTGATGAATGAATGGTGGCTATAGAGAAAAACAATGATTACAATTGTGTGCAAGAGTCCGCCAACAAAGCAATAAAATAACCATTACAGGACGACCAGAGTACTTTAGTGGTGCTTTGATGTACGTTTAAATAATTTATGGGAATCGTTATACATACATAGAATAGCGTTCCTTACAGTCGGCCACCACTATATTAATTTAATATTAGAACTCCTAATGCAATTTTCGCGTACGTACTTACTGCTACATTTTAACATGCGACTTCAATAGACAAAATTATAAAGCTGACATATGTAAGTGTGCTCAAATTATTCAATTGATTTGGACAAGAGCATTCACAAGACAAAGCTTACCTAAATTACTAGAAAAGATGTAAGAAATGGAACATGTCATTTCGTTAGTTACTATAAGCAGTGTTTGTATGTTATGTGAGTCACTGTTTCGTAAAAACAAGATGGACTGAATCTATTAAGGGATATTGTATAGGTAGGTACATGAATAAGAAAGCTCCCAGATAATCCCATTATTACTAATGTAAGTACAAAGTAAGAATGCCTACCTAATGTAATTTATAAGTAATAAGAAAAGAGCTCATTCGAGTAATTTAATGGCATCGGCCATTTAATGCTATTAATGGTGCTGTTAGTCCTGTGTGCATATACAAAGTACTGAAGACTGAACTGTATTATTGTTGTCAGCGTGATATTGATACCTTACCTTGGTAGCTCCATGTGCTTTGTATTCAGTATCTAACCAGTACCCAGACAAAGTAAATATGGATACCAATACAGTATACATATAAGTGTACTTCGTACAAGACACTAAAGTGTGTACCGACATTCTATATTATATTGGCCGGTATATCAGACAGAGCCAGAGCTTTGGTTTCGTTTGGTGGATGTTAGATGTGGAGATATTCTTGCACATAAAATCAGTCTAATTGAGTTGTTGTGGCTGTACGACATGGAAGGAGGATGGGAATGGCGCTCTAGCATGCACGCCTCGTTTTCCTTTCATACTTACTCTTGCACATACATACCGAGAGACGTACACCATTGCTTTACACACACCACATACGTACACATTGCTTTTGTCAGTTTCTTGCCTTAGCCTTACACTGCACTCTCCATTGACTGTGTTGCGAGTGTGATGATGTAAGCTAAGCTGGTCTGGCCGCTGGAATGGACTGACTTGACTCCCTACAAACTTAACCTAACCTACAATCTATGTCTCAGGATTTATTTTGTGTGTATACACATTAGAAGCTAAGCAAGTATGTACAATAACAATGTACTGTGCGTAGAAGTACAGCAGACTGTTGTTGTAGGCCAACCAAACCCATCTGAACATCGCCATTCCTTTAAATGTGAAATTTTACATAATAACTTCAATTCACTTTGTCCATGTTGGCAAAATATTATCCTACGTTATGTATATTTAAACATGTTATCAATTATATTTGAAAATTCCACATATACTTACATATGTTACTTTACTGCAGTCTGTAAAAACGAGTTATTTATTGTTTGCAAGTAAACAATGAAACCGTTCAATAAAAATAATTCAATAAAAAAACAGAATATTAAAACGCATTTAGATAGACTTAATCCTGTTACTTATTTCTAATGTGATTAACTGCTGATCGCATTTCAATAAGGGCATGTGGGGATCACGGATAATTAGACATTGCTTTATTTAATGATGTTACTATGTGTAACATATTGTTGAAAAACGATCACAAGGTGCAGAGATTCCAATTTCGGATTAGAACAAAGGGGGAAGTGGTTGGCAAGAGAGAATTCCGTGAAATTAGAACCAAGTGTTGTATTTGTATCTGTCCTGAGCACAGCCGGGAAAATCAGTCTGGCAGAGTTTACTTGACTGGACTTGAGTAATGGGATAACAATCCAATAAGATAGGAAGAGATGCAGATGGATTGCTCTGCTTCCAACCTCGTGTCTTCTTTCGACTGTGCACATTCTCACAATGCGAGTACTACAGTAGCGCCTAAGCGAGGTTAGCACAAAGGTAACTAAATATAAGTCTGAAAGCATTAGTCTTATTGTAAGTTATGCTAGAGACTGGAGGAAACATACATTCATACATATCAGTAAGGTGTATACTTCACAGAGTACAGATAAATATACCGAATTCAGTTCCCCATCTCTCTCGTCTCTCTTTTGTTTTCCTTTCCCTGAATGGGATTGGATACATAATTCTGTCTTGCAACTTTGTTTCCGCTCTGTACATACATACTGCGAATTCACTACCCTGTGTACTGACACTGCCTTGAATTGGATAACTTTCCCAGTAAAGTTACAATTTCTCCCTTGAATTGATGCACAGCAATTCGTCTTCGTCCGGAGACCTAGACTTGTTTATCTCTGTCTCTGTGAGAAAGCTGCTAGAGTTCTACTACAATTTATCTTGATCGTATAATGTGTTTGGCCAATCTTCTGTTCACGGAGAGCAGTGGACTGTAATGGACCGCTTACACTCATACAAGATTCAATGTAGCATTGTCTCATGTAGGTATCCAACAAATAAAGTATCTGTCAATCATAGTTACTACGACACTTTTAATAAAACATGCATCTAATAATAAATGGGTTTTATTTACATCAGAAAATTATTGGCTGTGAATGCTTAGAAAAATTAATTTGGGCTGAATTTTTGCTAGTTAAAGCAACCATCACAGTTGTTTACATTAATTTCAAATTAAAATAAAGTTTAAAATTTTATAATATTTTTTTGTTTATTCGTAGGTGCGAATGGACTGCGTCGCCGAGGTCGCCAAACGTACACCCGCTACCAAACTCTCGAGGTACTTTCATGTTTTCTCGTTTTTATTTACAATGTTCAAATATGGAGCAAGGATTATGTAAAAGGGTCATGTAGACCTAATGTGCTCAATCAATTCAAAATAAAATCGAATCAAAACTCTCAGAATACAAAATTTAACACTTAAATTTCAAAAGAGTCACAATTAGATTACAATTTATACGAATTAAACAAAATTGGAACTTGGACAAAAGATGAATTTCTAAGAGTGAAGCTGCAAGAGCTCCTTTGTTACATTTAGTAATAGCTAGTGCTCAGGTATGAGAGTTTTGATGAGCCTAATGATATTCATCATGTCCCACCATATTATAATTACATAGAAAAGTAACTTACATTATATTTTACTATACTTTATAGTTGGAGAAAGAATTCCATACAAATCACTACTTGACGAGGAGAAGACGAATAGAAATGGCCCATGCCCTGTGTCTCACCGAGCGACAAATCAAGATATGGTTTCAGAACCGCCGGATGAAACTGAAAAAAGAAATTCAAGCCATCAAAGAGCTGAACGAGCAAGAGAAACAAGCCCAAGCCGCCAAAGTTGCCGCTGCCGCCGTAGCTGCCGTTCAACAATCCGTAGGACATAATGATCAGGGTGGCCAAAATTAATCGACAAAGAAAATCAGTCCTACTCTTCATCCTTTAGTACTACAACTACATACTATTACTAAGTACATACTTTTACTTACTTAACCAATAAGTATAATTCTACCGAAAGAAATCGCCACACAACACAAAGAAAGTTTACATTACAACATAAAGAAGAAAAGAAATGAACCGAAGTGTAAAAACCGAAAATCTCCTTCCTACTACTAAGTACTACCCCCACGAATGCAAAACAAATCATCAATCAATCAGTTAGCAAAGCCAATCATTTTACTACGTAGTATACTAAATAAACAGAACCTACTACTGTATACACTACTTTGCGGGAATATTATTTGTCACACACACGTACGTCAATATGGTGGACATGCATTCTCTCGGGTGCACACCGCACACCAACCAACCAACCAACCAACAACAAACAATCCCTACAGATAACTTCCAGTTTATCGTTAGCCAATAAGAAAAGTACGTATATAGCCAGTCTAATGCTAAGTAAGCAAAGAAAAGGATGACAAATGAATTTTCAGTAGTCCTGTAATATCTTATGTAATGTAATCTATGTATTATACTATATACAAGTCAGTCCAATGATACTACACAAATACAGATAACATGTATGTAGCCAGGAATTCTTCAACCACTTTTATTCGTACCGAAAATCTACTATATAAGCAAACTAATGTAAAAAGTATGTACTGCTATTACTACTAATACTTTACAACACTATATACAGGTAAATTAATTGCTTCTTCGTAGAATCCTCTTCTAAAGAATCTCATTTACTCTTGGAAAAGAAATAGTTAGTGTACCACGACATTAATACGTTAGCCATCATCACGGACAGGAAGTGACAGCAGATCCAAATTAACCACAAATTGACGAACCATGAAGTCCCACACAGAAAACTGTGATTACTTGATAACCACAACTGCGTACTATTACGAATGACAACGAAAATCTTCCACCACCACCAACAACAACAACAACGGAACAACACTCAAACTGAACTACAATAATATCTGTCATGTTATCGGTCACACGAGAAATCCACATGAAGGCAAGAGAAAACAGCAACGGCAGCCGCAGTTGAAACAACTATTCTTCCTGCTCATGACTACAACTTCTTATAAGGTCAGTAGTGTTGTTTGACACAATTGATGTACGCATTAGAGATTTTAAAATATGACTGCAAATTCCCTTCCCACTACCTACTTGTATTTATCTACCACCAGTAAACTATTTTACTCTGCCTCCTCTGTCTTAAAATCGTATTAAGTCGTAAAGACTCGTGTGCACGATTCCAACGTACCTCATCTACATAGCGCTATGATGACAGGTACTATTATGCCAATACACAACAACGTATGAGTATGTATATTGTATTGCAGTGCGGTATCTCACCATCAAAAAACAATTTTAATTAACTTGTAGACAAAAAAACACAGGCGAACATAAGCAGGTATAATAGAAGTCATAAGTAACGTGCAGTCAAGTAATGCTTATGTACTCTAACGTAAATGTATTAGGAAACTGGTTAAATCATCAAAAGCGAACATAATGTGGTCTACAGTATAGTTTAGATACAATAGCAGTAATATAGAATGGGTAGGTTATTGTGGATAAATTGGTAGCAGATACAAGTTACAACTACTAGTAGCAATAGTAATAATAGTAGTGGGTAGCAATTATAATTATCCTAACGATTATTACCCGTGCGACTTTTCAATACAATACAATACATACATTAGTTATGCTTACTACACTATACTACTACTACAGAAATAAAGGCAACGAAAGAACACAATGCAATCTAATGTAACCACTGTATACCAAACGACTTGCTACACTAAATATGGAAGAAATGGAAGAATCTCTACACATGGAAAATTAAACGATTTTTCTCGATAGCACCAGGCGCAACAACTATTAACACTGATAAAAACATCTTCTCTGGGTAGGACTGTCTGCAATTCTGTCAGCAATTATCTAATAAGTTGAGCTTTTAGAGCATAGAAGTATTATATAGTAATCTGTAATTAATGAAGTAATATGCAGATACATATAAATACTTTACTGTGCTCTAAGATAAAGCTTGGGGTATTCAATTTCATGCTTCAATGCCAAGGAAATATTTTCCAATTTAAAATGTAAAATTTATTTATATGGTAAGGGTAGATGTTAGGATGGTGATGCCTGAATGTCTTGTCATGTTATGTTATGTCTAGCAGCTAGTCATGGCCATGGTGGTTGTTATTCAGTTTGACCACAAGAGCATGCGCACAAAATCGAACTCAGCTTAGGAAACAATAATTGCAATCTCTTTTACCAAAAGTACAGTAAATTCAGCAATATAGTTTCCACCAAAATCTGATTGGACATATTTATTGTTGAATTTATTCCAATATAATTGTTGTATGGAAATCAGAACCTTGAACCATCATTGAAACCTGTAGAAATTGTAACTCTGGCATTATTGGCTTCCGAAACTTAACTTTATTAGATAAAGGCAGAATACCGACTGTGATTTTGTTGAATGAAATCACAATTAAGTTTGCAGTACGTTTGAATTTTATACACAACAGTAGAGGGTTTGGGTTTGTATTCTTGAATTTGAATATATTTTAGAAGAGAGTTATCTCTCTTTGTTGTTTTGTTGTACAAGGAATATCTGATTTTTTTTGTTTCGTACATGTTTGTTGACTACGTAGGTAGGTATAAATTGAGATGAAAACAGAATACTGACTAGAAAAAGCTGCCTTGGAAATAAACACTAATAGAAATGGTAGTAACGGAGCAGAAGTGTTTAAACTGAAGTTAAACTCATCCTAAAGGCATTTATCTCCGCCGTAAATGCCAAACAACCGTTTTCATGACTATTTCACACTCCGACCTTTTATTTTACGATGCGGCATCCTTCCACATCCCATAACGACTCGGGTAGGCCTGACTTCGTTTTATTAGTAGAAGCAGTTGCGCTACCACAACTTTCCTTTTACTCCTTCGTTCATGTATTCGCAGATTTTCGCGAGACGAATGCACAGCACAAGCATGGAAAGTATTACCTACAAAGATCGCACTGAATAGAACAGGAGAGTTTGTTTGCTGAGCTGTGGTTTGCTTTGTCGTAAGGCTAACATCATGTCTCATTACATTACACTTGCCTCGTATGTGTAATAGTAAACAAGTAATAAAATCCACATCCCTTTCTACTCTATAGTAGACATTACTCCAATAGCTCGTGAATTAATATAGCAGCGACAGTTAGCTACAAATTCTAAACCCTGTCATTCACAAGTATTCACTATCTATGTATATAAATAAATTGCCATTAAAATTTTATTGGATTTTTATTGTCAACTTTTTATTTTTATCTAATTTATATACATACTATCAGTCCTAGAATTCCTTAATGTACATAGTACATGATTTATATTTGTACATATACTTTTTCAACTTTCAATTAATGTCTCAAAATTTATATGTATAGCTTGTACGAACATACTTAATGTATTATAGTCCAATTTACTTTGATATTCAATTCTTTGTGCAATGGCTTTTTACAATCAGCAAACAATAGTAGGATGAAAAACACTGTCGGTGTCATGTCATGAACTAGCCAAATGCCATACGTTGATATTTCAACATTCTTCAGCACTAAAGTTCATATATTTGCATAATGAACTGTAGGATTTATATTTGGAACTAATAATAAGTGCATGCGTAACATACATAGACATGTGTTACCCGGCTACGTTTGTATGTACGTGCAAAAGTTATTTGAAGTTTAATAAGACACCTTTTTGGGTAGATGCACGCACATAGCTTGCAAGCGTATCGATTTAGTGCTCGTAAACATACCGTCTGCCATCTAATAAAGCATGTCATGGGAAACGGGTAGGAAAATGTATTTCTAGTTTACGAGCTCATGCCAGGCTGGAGCCACTTGAGACAACAAAATTTGGTGACCAATTTTGTTGGTCCACTCGACTGCGGAGGAATACTCATCGAGAGGGGCACACAAAAGAGTGATGTCATAAACTAAAGCCTCGACGAACGATTACGTAACGAGCAACTAAACAACAGGCCAAAGTAACCGTAATGCATGAAGTACGCGGGCCTGCATTTTATATGTATGTATGTAGTATACAGCTTTACACAACACGATTAGGTATGTTCAATAGGGAAAAAAGCTGAAAGAAAAGGAAATTCACAGCAGGATTTTTATGGTATCCCTTAGCCCTTAAAAGGTCTTCAGGTCTCAAAGCCTTAGAAATCGTGCAATCTTCGTTTCAGTCCTTTCCATTTCTTTTTTTACAAACTTTCGTTTCAGTTTATTTTTACAAGCTCACTTTGAAGGAGCTTTGACATTCTTAAGTTTCTGTTCTATTTCCAAGTTCAAGTGCATTTATTTTTTATTTTTTTAATAGGTTATCATTTTTGATTCGCTTGGTTGTTACACTTCCGTTGAGCCGCTGGGTCATTTCTTTGGTTGTGATTGAAGCCCCAAGTTTTCACCACCAAACGGTATTTTAACTTAACGTGCATTTCTCAAGTCATCGAAGACAGAAATACAAACTGCAGATGTACAACACCACAACAGGGACAGTGACATTACTACTACATTACATAACGGGAAACAAGTCATAGCAGCAAGAAAAGGTTATACACGGCAGAAAGAAAACAATTGAGCATTACTACGATCTATACAAGTAAATAGCAAAAAAGCAAAGCTAAAGGTAAAAATTTATTTACAGTAGTTGTTAAATATTTTAAATGACACACACACAATATTTACCAATCAACCAACAGTATACGATTTAAAAGATACGATTTAAATGTTATTACTTAAATTACTAATATCTTTAAATGATTATAGTGAGAGAACATAACTTCAACTACAAGCTACACATAAGTATGCAGATAGATGACTATGTATTGTATGTATTGTAATTCGAAGGAAGAAATTCAAAACGTATTTCCCTACAACACAACAATATAAATTGCTACCCATTAAACTCGTACTACTAATGCTTCATAAAGTATACTAAATATGTTAAGAACCCTTGGCACACGAAATCTAAATCGTATTGTGGTAAGTTATGTATTCTAAAATAAATATACAATATCCAGGTAATTTATAATATAATAATGTACATTAGGAATAATTGCTCACTTGATCATTGATCGAGTTTGAGTAAAAAAACGTACAGCTAAATTCAAATGTATATACACGATGTGCTGAGAAAGGCTTATTTGGTGTTAACAGTGTATACCATGATGAATAGATGATTTAATATTGTGTACCTATTGTCTATTCATTTCACATCAAACCAACTCAAGTCTATACTAAACAATAACAAATTGAATTTACTCTTTTGTTATGTATACGAAAACAAAGTCACAGCTAGAATTAGAATACTACAGTTAGTACATAAATAAATAGTAGAAAATTATATTGTTATTTATCTCTTGAAATTGAGGACAAAAAACTCATCTGGTGAGGTCAGTTCCAAATAGTAGAAAAAGTAATACCATAACAGTTAGTAAGGCAATGTAGGTAAAGGACAGTGAGCCAAATTGACAGTTAGAGCTCACTCTGTATATATTCCTTACAAAGCAGAAACCTACATACAGATACATAGAGGCAAACAGTAAAAACTAATAAACATTGTATACGATGAAAATGTACACGATTTTAACCGATTGAAAAATCATGGAATACTCTTTTGAATCCTAGAGTTTACCTATTTACGATAATTATATTGTGAATAATATTGCTGAAATTATTGCCATTGCAAATGGTACATACGAAAAGATTAGCTTTTGTTTTTTTTTGTTTTGTGTTCACTTTATACAATGATAATTAAGTAGAGAGAGAGAGAGAAAGAGTAAAGCGTAATACTGGGTAGCAGTCTTCAAGTGTAGAAAGCTGAAATGAGATATTTAGCAGAGATCATCTCTTGTTTCTTTAGAAGTAAATATTTTCTATTACTTTTCCCCATGATAGATAGAGCAATGTAGAATGGAACAAAACGAATTATTTTCAAAGAACATGGTAAAAGTAGAGAAGGAAAATGTGCAAAGATTAAATACAAGTATGCGCTAATGTAAGTCATTTTGATTTATTTTAGCCGTTCACACTTTTTGATACTTACTATTTGAATTTTAATTGGGGGGAGCATTTTAATTAGTTTGTTACGTGAAATTTTGATTTTTTTTTCGAAAGTACTTATTCATGATGAACCCCAATGAAGAAAAACCGGTACACATTAAGTATTATATACCAGAAAGCTAGTAGGAGCTTTTATAGGAGCCCAGCCAACCTGTGGTTACGGTACGTACATAGAACAATGAAATTTAAACTAAATGGAAAGAAGTCTAATAGTTTTTAGTAAAGTTAAATAGAAGACAAGTAGGAAATAAACAACCTACACAACACATGTATACTTTGAATAGTCAAGTCAAAAACACCGAATTGTGAGGGGGCAATACCAGCACCAGGAAAATGTAAACTTTAATTTATAAATACTGTGCAAAAAACACTTTTACCTAATAAATAAATATTCGTATACGTTAAAGATTGTGAGCGACCTCAGTTTTAAAGGGTTTAAAATATATTACTTAGTTATAAATAGGTAGAGATTAGACTAGGTGAATACATCCAAATACTACATGCTTTGAAATGAAATGGTCAAAAAAGAATTCTTGAAATTCTCTATACAAACTAAAATGTTAATTACATACATACATAGTATACTGATAACACCGTAATGCTATAAGACTAATACTATTGTATACTACCGGTAATGATTTAGTAACTTGAATGATTTCACCTTTTGGGGACAGGCAGACATAATAGACATGGAAATGACAGAACACAATACTTATAATATGTGAAATCGTACATGAATTCTCATATAAATTAATTAGATACATAAAAAATACACGAACAATTCAAAGGCGAAGATTCTAGCCATAAGTATTCTACTGTACATTTACATTGACTACAAACCTAAAAATACCTTTAAAGCTAACAAACAAGTATACCAATTAAAAAGCTATACGATCCTTTAATAAGTCTACTTACTAGATGTCTATTAAATTAGTTAAACTTATTAATGATGAATTTATTACATTATACTATCTGTAAGGTAGTTAAATAAACTATATTGTGAAGTGCGAAGATATTTGTTTAAAAATACATTTCGTGAATATTTATTGTATTGTAATGCATGTCCAGCTGCTGCTGCTGCTGCTGTAGCTAATTAACCTAATAAATACGTACTCTTTCCCAAGAGAGTACGGTTTCCATATTTAGGAAGTCTGTAGCTACCATAATGCACCACTCTGTATGTCGGTGCATTATATTGTCATATTGTATTATAACTCTTTCTTTACTATTAATTAATCAGTACCTACATATTGTGAGTTATTATTATTATTATTATCTTTAATAGGATGTAGCTACGTGAGTATATTTACTTGAATATATTCTATTGTATACGATGTCACTTAATACTTATGAGTGTATTACTTGATTGCTGAACTGATTTGTTTGTAGTGCATTACTAATGGAGTAATATAAGAGTGACAAGTGCTGTTGTTTAATCTATTTAAGTTAATTTTAACTACTAGCATGTATTTAAGAATAAAATATTTCAATGTCTACTAAGTTAGTATTGTGTAGCGGTACGTACATAGTAGAATGTTTAAGTAGTAGACTATAGGTAGTTTATTGACGTGTACGTATCCCTGTGGACAATTACGCAAATTGAATTGTTTATTAGAATGCGAGTATGTATTTGTGAAATAGTTCATTTGGTGTTTGTCTTGTTGTTGTGACGTAGAAATTGTATTGTAATATTGTTTAGTAGAGAGTATTGTATACTGTTGTATGTAACAATCAATCTTGTCTACTTGCTGCAATTATGATTTGGTTAGTGAAACCTGAATGATGCATACCTACTATATACTACTACATACAATAAATACGTAAAAATTTCTGAAGGTAAATTATTAAATGTATCTACTATTACATTACAATAGTGTACGGAATTACATAATAATAATACCGCAGACGAAATAGAAACAGGCAAACATGCATACCACCTAACGTGAATACTACGAGAACATTGCAATTCAGGTGAGAATTTTAGAAAGAGAAAAGGCGACAAAAACCGCATAAAGGAAAGGTGTAAAGTAGGTAATAATGTTTGTAACATATGACACGTAGGAAAAGAGAAGTTAAGTAATTGATAGTAATAATGGTCATAATTATTACAGCCACTATACGGTTCTTAACTTGAATTGATGATGATGTTTGTTGATGCAGAGGATTAGACAATTACGCGAGTTCGAGTTGTTGTAACAATTTAAGTATTAGATGTCTTTATGGCAGTATGTATATGTACGTCTTACAATTAGCGTATGTTAAGTAGATATGTATACAACACAAACATGAAACAATACATACGTACGTTACTACCTACATTACATTTAACTATACTATAATACATATAATGTACATACATAGTACTACATTAATGAGTAAACTATAAGGAATACCATACATGAATAATAACAAAATAATTCCTGATAGTGTATTGTACTGTGAACTGTGACTTGACTGTCTGATGTCTGATTTATGAATTCCCATCATTAAATTTTAAAAAATTTGCACAAAAATTGCCATTGAAAGTATTTTATTCTTCAACTGCTACTCATATACTGAAGACACATACCAGTCACCACACAAACTGAATACTACATACCACCACCAATGTGGGATTTCATGAGAAATATTGAGGTTATTTTTTTTGGTGTACACCTATCAACCACAGCAGGTCAGACCCTAATAGGGCTGTTGCATATATGTCATTTTTAAGTCTCACTCTATATGGTTAATTTACGTCATACGGATTAAGTATACTAGAATCACATACTGTTACAGATTTTGTTTCGTGTACAATCCAATTTCAAATTTATTTCAACATTGAGCTCCAAATAAATTTCGCATTTAAATTATGCAATCACTACATTATAAGATGTAAAACTGGACAAGCATTATTGTACCACTCTATTACAAGTATAGGTCATACCTACATACCACATTAATTCGTTATCTGTGTAATATCGGCAACAGTAGCTGAACATCTATACGTTATACATACCCAATAAATGTAAGACTTTTGTTCACACGTAACAAATGGCGTATTATGACTGAAGGAGTGTGCTATGGTCGTAAAAGGAGAAAAATAAACTTAAAAATGTTTGCAAGCACACTAATACGTAACTTGAGAGTAAGACAATGCATAACCTTGGCCATGAGTGTGATTGCGAGAGTGAAATAAGCAGTAAGCGAAAGCGAAGGTGATCGGCAAAGGGTAGTATAGAACATCGCACTGAACGTAAAAGCAAAACATGTAGCAGAAGCACTATATTACATATATTATCAAATGATATGGTTTTATGTGCTGTTATGTGATGTGTTGGTGTACGAATGTAGTTATCATATAAAAGCAATAGCAGCAGTCATCCACATAATTTTTATGACTGATTGTAATGCTTGATACGAGTCTTTCTTGATAGCAATGCATGGTACACCGAGTCGAATGCCTTCTTCCTCTACACACCACCCACACTTGTAATATGTAATACCACGATCACATAATACTAGCATTTCAAATGAATGTACATACAGTCTTCGTTTGATTCTATAGTTAAAGGTAGAGGAAAGAAAGGAGTTATCTGTGTGCCATTTGTGTGCTATATATTCACAATCATCAGACCAACCGGCTACGAAAAGGTACGCACACAGTTCTGCATAGTACGTAGTAAAGTACGTACCCAAATCAGCTCCTGTGCAGTGTGAACGTTGACTCTGTGCAAGAAACTCTATTGCCTCCACTGCGCCAACCAATGTATGGTATTAGCACGTAGCACCACCAAGTTAAAGCTCAAGTTTATTATGATGTAATGTTTACGACAGTGTGAATTGAATGGCCTGTTGTCATAAATGGTCTTTTAGTGGCTTTCCCTTTCTATTATAAGCTCAAACGCTATCGTCTCTTCTATCTTTAGCCGGAAAATTCGTACTTTTTAGTATATCGTATCTACTTCTATATCTGCATAAAAAGTGATGTCGATTTCTTAGAAAATATCCAAGGTATTCTTGGTACTCTAATATTAATTTTTATACTAGTTTTGTGTATATTCCTACAATACACAACAACGGAAATATATAGTAATAAACTAAAAATGTCACAGTAAATTATAACATTGAGCATGTAGGGACCATACTATTCAAATTTTTTAATTTCTATTTTTTCGAATGTTATTCTTATAATGTTTTACTTGTTTTTCATAATATAAATACTATTTTATGTATAATTTGCAACTTGCAATGCCCAATCGCAAGTTAGATTTTTTGTTAATAATTGGCACGACGAGTAGTGGAAACAGGTAATATTTGATTCTTGCCCTCAATCAGTGTGTGCAGTTAACATTGTAATGATCAAGCCTCCTGCATTCATTCATTTTGTACACCACTAGTGGCTGATGGTCATTAACGTCATATTAATTTCAAGTGTGTTAAGTATGATTTCATTTCTGTATATATTTGTGTGCGTGTGTGTAAGTTTATTGGTGTTAATGCATTGTTTGTTTGGGTTCACACCGTTCACACATTTGCTATACTACACTGAATGCAGAGCACAAGACGTACAGGTACATGCAGGTTCACCCAACATACAGATTAGCTTGCAAACATGTAAAAGAGAGTGCGTGTAGAGGGAAAGAGTGCGGCAGAGTACACAACGGAGAGGGAAGCCTTTCAGTTGAAAATTGGAGTTTGGTGCTGCCGTCGCTTCGGAATAGAAGAACTACGGGTTGTTATTTGTAGAGAGACGGATCGTTAGGGGACGCCTACCACAGCCATAACCAACTAACGCACTATCCAAGTGCAAACGTTGTTGCCAACTGCTGGCTATCCATTCATTGGCATCAACTGTCTACTGCTGAATAAACTTTACGTTTATCTTCTTGTGATTACAACTCATACGCAATATTTGTAAATCTGTTGAAATTTTGCACATGTACCGAACTCTGTTAACGTGAATGATCTGAACACACAGATTTTTAGAGCTTTTCACATAAACCACATGTAAACGCTAATCCATGGTGATTTAAAAAATACAATAATATGTTCAGGCACATTTTACACCTTTCAATGCAATATATTGTTGCGTAATGAGATAATTAGGTGAATTTGCATTATGAAATGTGTTAGATTTTCCACTGTAATTAGTAATGTATACTTGTGAAGGCTGAATGGGATGTCTCAACTTTCCCGTGTTGTTGGAGTNAGACAGATTTTAGCACTTGATTGGCATTGCGAAGATTTCAACGAGCATTTACATTTATGTATTAATAGTAAACAATTATGTTGAATTCATTTATGATTTTCACATATTAATATACAGTTACCTAAGTTGAGCGCTAGCATTTTCACTACATATATATTTAAATTACACTGTAGAAGTTCCATAGAACTGAGATATTGGATATCTAATGTACATGACAAGTCTTGCTACGTGGAATTACACATCCATTAAAGAAAGTTGAATCATTGTGGAGAAAATGGTCTGGAATCCAACCAGAATATGACCCACTACGTATGAACGGATGAACTGGTATGAAACTCGCTGTTAGTGCCACACCTTAACTGGGTTATGTATAAAATATATTTTAATGTTTTTACACAAATACTGAGGGTTAGTGGAGAGAACATTCGGATGCTACACGTCTAGTCACATTTAAAGTGAAAATTTGGAGGATAGGACCAAGGTAAGGAATTTACTACGTTCTCCTTATATATAGGTTAAACTAATTCTAGTTTGCATACCCACGTTACTAATTCTTACTACTACTACGTACAATCTTATTTAATAAGTATATCCACTTTTTCCTATAATTATAATTCTTTGAAATATTTAGCGATACATTTATAGAAATGGGACATAGGATTCAAGAATCCCTGACATCATCACCAGAAAGACTAATTATGATCCGTTGACAAATAAATGTATGTCAATCCCCTGAAATCATCGCGTCGATGGAATGTCAAAACCATTGGACAACACACGGGGAAGATGTGTAAATCCGATTGCTTAAAGCTACCCCATACTTTCTCAGTTACGTTCCGTATTGTGACTGTCAAGATTGCATCTTGGCAATCATTCAAACATTTTTACTCTTGTCATTAAACTACTAGAATCCACAAGCACTTCTAATGAAAGAGATAGATTAACTCGAGTGCAACACCAATATGTCTGTCGTATTGTATGGGGGCATCACTTTATTTTTAAACAAATACAATTTTTGTCTTGCGCGTGCAAATTTTTATATGAAAACTTGGAAAACTATTATAATTATAATTAATATAGTTGTTAAACAATTTTGAATTGACGTTCACAGAAAAAATTACACTTTCTTATCTTGGCAAGAGTACAAATTCTTGAGCCTGTAATACATATCAGCACAAAATAAGAGATATTGATTCCTTTTTTAAGTTGAGTACCACATAAATCAGTTCTTTCAATAATTATATGTAATCATAATGATAAAATCGGTGCGCAAAAAATAATCAGTGCGAAAAAATAATTGATTGATGTTTTCTGCTTAAATAGAGACAACACAATGTTGTAACATTGTGCCACGTACATTATCTAATGTTCGCTAATTGCCGATACTATTTAGTAGGCACAATTATGTACGTTCGACAGCGTTCATTATTCAATGCCTACCTAAATATCGTCATCTATACTAATACCAATATTATGCCAAACGTCAAACTAATGTACACTGTTTCATGTACATGTTGTAATCAAATATCGGCATATGCAAAATTTCTAATACATATACCTGTGTGCATAGCATAACAGATATACACAAGATGAAAATCTTTGCGGAAGCATAACTTATTTAAGGTATGAGTGACGAACAGGGAACAGAAGGAAGCTGCTGACTCCTTTCATCGTGAATTATTATTCTGTCGGCTCCTCTGTCCTTTTCATCGAGGTTTTAGCTCATCTCTGAAGTTTCACCAGCTTCTTACTCTTCCCGCAGCCTCCTTCACCAGCTACCCTACACATTTGCTATTTGTATTCGGATCTGTTACTTATCAAGCAAAATAACTTCATCCTCAGCATAGAATCGAAACTCCATTAGTATTTTTAACATAGCACCACACCAACCAACCGAAGACCACACTACTGCTAAATACTTCTCTGTCCCAGCACTGGGATAGTTTTACGACTAACACCACGAACAAGGCCACAAACCATGCTAACCCGCTTTAGTATAGCACACGTAAGCATATACCCCAACTGTGGAAATTGCATAGCAAATATAATAACAATTATTGTATACCTACTGTGCTTGTAGTAGTTAAGCAGCTCATCGCTGTCGATAGAAGTAATATTAATGAGCATCCAGTGTCTACTGCATGTCTACTACTATTCTATAGTAGTCAGTAGAAATTACACTGAGCTTAAGTTTAATTTCAGTGTTAGCTACTTGGTAACTATAGATTAGAACGTTCGTGCAGAATCACATTTAATTGCATGGGAACTCGGGAGCTAACAAATGAAATGAATAACAGTATTGAGCTGTTCATTTTCCTAGTGATCATGATCCAACCACGCCTCACTCATATTAAACTATAGGTTGTAAAGTTAGCATAATTATCTTTTTATTTCCCAAAGATATTTTTTGACTTGTTTTCCCCGACCATGTAGTCAATGTTGTGTCTTGATGTGCTGTGTGCTGATGCAATATGCAGTCTCTCTCGTGTCT
Source organism: Plutomurus gul (assembly GCA_019776185.1). Lineage (NCBI taxonomy): Eukaryota > Metazoa > Arthropoda > Collembola > Entomobryomorpha > Tomoceridae > Plutomurus > Plutomurus gul. The sequence goes on from JABASC010000453.1 coordinate 35,522, forward strand.
GTATGCATGCACACAGACAGATATGTAAATAAGTCCAGGATACAAATACGCATTCTAATTCTGCTACATACATAAGCCTTATCTTTCTGTAGTTTGCCTTGTGATAGTAGTCACTCATATTATTATTTAACTATTGCATAGCTTATTTAGTTGGTTAGTATGCATGCACCTTATTGCTGGAATATATTTATATATATTTCTTCACTCGCTCACTCACTCACTCAAGTCACAGTTTATATTTTATATACTGTGTGCTCAGAGCCACGCTATCTGTAATCTATAGCATCTGTTCTCTCCCATTCTGCTACGATTCTCTCTTCGTTTTGTTTCGTTGTATGAAGTCATTAAGAGTGCACTGGAGGCACATTGTTTAATAGCATTCAGGGGAATTCATTACATGTATCGCAGAAAGACATCTCTTCCTCTGCAACAGCAGAACGGGTGCAAAGCAACAACCCTTTTCCACTACCGAACCTTTTGTTACTTTATTTAGATTCTCTTAGAGAATTGACTATCTGTTTCTATTCTATTAAGTTGGGATGATATATTCTCTCTATCTCTACATATATCGCTATGTGCATACAGCATGCAGTGAAAAACAAATAATCTACTGGGAAGCACTGCTATACAAAGTACTAAATCGTATAAGCTACTCGACAGTTGATTTTCTCTTTATAATTATGTTGTACAAAAGTAAATGAAATTTGTTGCTGGCATGTGATTAAGATTTTGCTTAAATAACATGTCATTGCCTTTGAGACTTGACTTCAACGCATTTGAATTACATCGACCTATATGTTGTGAACAAAGAAAGAGTCTGTCAATGTGTACTTTCTATTAGAGTTTGTCTTAATTAAGTCTTTCATCATTATCTGTAGCATGCAGAAGGGATGGAGTTGATGATTCATAGAGATCAGTGACAATTCATTTCTAAAATTTAAACCCTTCATGTAGTGATTCGGGATTTTCTTAAATTTCTCGTGTACGTCTTTCGGGAAATCATTTAAAAACATTATGGGTCCATGTATACATATGAATTACTGTCATCGTGTCATCACAGTTCAAAATGCCGAAAATTCTCAATTAGACTTTTTTGCATACGAGCTACGGCTTGTCTTTCGCGAAATATTACCACGGATGGCATGAGTAATACTACCAGTAAATTGCCTCTATTATGAAGCCAACCAATATATTTAATGTACAATAACGAATGTAAAACAAAACATTAGATCATATTGTATTTGTTAGCTATTGGCACAATTCAACCCCAGCGACAATTCAACCCCTACGACAACTCAATCCCATGAAAAAACTCATCCCCAATACTTATTATACTGATTACGTAAACAACCCAGTCGTGAAATATTTACATGTTATCAATATACACGTCAACATTTCCCAGAGGAGTGATCCTGAAGAAAGGTCGTGATTTTTTCTGGGGTTGAGTTGTCGTAGGGGTTGAATTGTCGTAGGGTTGAGTTGTCGCACAGGTTGAATTGTCCGGGAATCCAATTTTTAAAAAAGTACAAACATTGAATATGTTTGTGCAAATTTGCACAACTAAATATCAAATTACAACTCTGAGACAGTGAATTTTTAGCCTGTAGTAGTCAGTAGTAGTCCCGTGTGTGTGCCTTGAATACAACTAATACTTTTTTCAGTGCAGTTAAAAAAGAAAAGTCTGTACACAAAATGTGTTATCAATATATAAACGTATCATCAACAATGTACATGGATACATATAAGAACAACAGTTACATGATAAACTAGCTCCGTCGAAGCGTAGAGCTGACTATTTAGATTCCAAGCATCTACTACAGAATAAGAGTCATAAGGTCTGTAATTTGTACAACGACCGCAAAACTACAATATAACCTTTTTCAGCGACAACGAAGCAGCCAAAAAGTAAGCTACAAAGTGAAATGAAGGAAATATGGACGGTGGTACGGTATGAGAATCTCACGCATTCATCTTACGGAGACAAGACAGAGCCAAGCCAGCCAAAGCAAATGATGTCTTCTGCTGGAGCTTTGCAATGCTTTTTAATCCTATCCCATCCCGCGTTCGCTAATGTCATTTTTCAAAGTTCTACTTCTTATATTCTCTGGTGCAGTTAACTTTAGTCTGGTTCGTGGCTTGGCTGGTCTGGCTCTCGACTGCCATCGTGCTACTCGAACATTGCATGCACAAAGTATTACATTGAATGTTCGAACGCAAAATTTCTAATTTTTTTGCCTGCTCACTTCACTCGCTCACTTACTATCACATCCCATCACTTTACATCACATATCCACACATAAGTAGTTAAAGTACGAAGAATGTAGGAACTATCAAATGAACTATAGCGCAGACAAGTTATATCATTCCACACACTGCAGTGTTTGTGTACACTGACGTACTCTTAGTAGCCACAATCAGCCGGTTGTCTCTCTTATGTGTGCACACCACACACAATGCATTGCACATCGTTTCAGCTATTCAAGCAATCTATCACATCACAGTACTTCTGCTGATACACTCCAGTCACAAGAATAAAATACGTTCCTATGTATTTAGTTACTATACCATTAGATTGCTGCTGCATTGCATTACAACAAATGTACAGTCATTGCCATGAACCCACCAGAGCGCATTGTTTCATTTCATTCTTCCTCTATCATCTATTTTCTTCTCTCCTCCGCTCTCGGTGCTTGTTCTCTTGTCTGTCTGACAAAGACGCACGAGGAAAAAGAAGGATTTGCGATTTGTTTTTAGGCTTTGTGGTTTGCGTACGAACGAGACTTTTTTCCTATTCAATTGTATCTCCGTAATTTGTATCCTTCAGCCTTAAGCATTCAACTTGAGACTTTTAACTGCACAGAAATACAAGCTAAGTCGAGCAGCTTTTCTTCATGGCAATAAAAGATAAACCTTTATGGATGTACTAACTAACAATATCATGCTAGTTTCAATTATGCTTCCACTCTATATACAGTATGTACATATAGTATGATGCTTGCTAAAGGTATGTAGTATCGTGTGCCTGCGTATGTTGAATTGCTCAAAGTATAGCGTGTCGCATCACAGCAGCTTACCATGGCAAAAGTCGCAGAGTGATAAGTCATGCTCAGAACTGTATACAAGCTGGAATGTAAATAGTTAGCGTTACAAACGTTAACGTGCTAGCATTTCTGATGTAATGCTGAAAACTAAAATTAAACCAGGTAAGATGGGTACGTACCGCCCTGTGTATACAAAAATTCGTCAACGACAAGTTTACCTAACAATTATTCCTGTATTTAAGTATACAATGCTCTTGTATTTAACTCGTGGAGCAAGATATGCCTTTACAGAGAATTTTAATTGAAATCATGACTAACTAACACTTGTGTCACTCTAAACAACCACAATTAACTGTCTCTGACCGGAAGCAGCTGAAAAATCCATGAATTTTCTTCAATCCTTATCTTATCCTCAAATATTCCAATTGGGTTAGGAATGCTTTGCTTTTTTATCAACTTTCCAATTCTTGAGTAGTACCTAGTCAACATATCCGCATGTACGTTGTAGATGAGTAATTCACTGTACATTGTATGTATGTGTGCATAGGAATCGACCATAAAGGAGAAATGTGAGCAATGAAAAAATAATGAGGTTTTGTGAACAAACTACTCTGTAGTGAATAGTTAATTTAGTAAAATCTAGTAAAATGTGTACAAATAGAGAAGTATACCACCATTGAGCAATACACAATTCAACTTGTTAAAATTTATTTCTATTCACAGATAAAATTGGAACTAAAGTCAAATTCAAATGTAGAAAATCAAGCTTTTATTGCCACGTTTTGCTTTGTTCTGTTATAGTCATTTATAATTCTCTGGGAAAATTCATCTTGGAGCAATCGTAAGACAATCCAATTTGTAGACTAGGCAAACATATTGCTGTAACCTTAAGAGATCTCTCTCAATCTAACTATAAGTGTGCACAGGGCCTTCTGTGTACCTTCAACTTTGTGTCTGTGTACCTTTAGTTACTTTCTCTGCTGGAATCTCGGACAGTTTCCATTGCCTTGCTTACTAGTTCTTCTGTTTCTCCTTTCTAGAATTCTCAATGCTTATAAGTACACATAGTAAGTAGCTGGCTATATAAAGTAAACTGTAAAAGAATATTCTCTGTGCAATGTGTGGTGTATGTTGGCGTTGCTTTACTCAGAGAGATCTTCTGTTCGACTTGTTCTTTCTGGAAGAAGAAGGAAACAGTTTCCATCAGTTGCTTGGCTTGTGTTCTTTTCTTGGTAGTAGCAAGTCTTTCCTTCCTTTGCTCCTCAGTTCGTTTTCAGAGTCTAGATTAGAAAAGTGCTTCCACTTCCACAAGTGTGAGCATAAGAAAGAAAACGCCTTCATTTTCTTTATTTCACCCCAGACGCTCGTAAAAGCATTACTCCGTGACCAACAAAACGTGTTTTCCGAATTTTATTTTTTCTCCATTTTCTCTCTACGCCAATCCTAAACTATCTACTTATACTCGCACAACAGAAAGAGAGAGAGAGAAAGAGACTTGGCCAGCCTTTCCTTGTCTTGGATGGCGAAACATACGGTGAGCGCTGAACGTCTTGAGCCAAGCGAGACAATTGTGAGACTGTTTTACGTACCTAGCACATCACTATAGTTGCTAGCTGTTTCTCCTAAACAGGGCCACTA
>JABASC010000454.1:0-40154 GCA_019776185.1 Plutomurus gul
TGAAATGCTGGATGGCTAGATGATGAGCAAATCGTGATGAGGAAGTTCATTCTACTTTAGTCTAAAGTTGAAAAATTTATTCTTCAGTAAGGCGCAATTAGTCTTTTCAGAGAGATAAGGCACTGCAGTTAAGTACTATAAATAGATAACAAATGGCCCTCGTTTACTAATTTCCATTGAGTTATAATACAAACGTTGGGTGTACATTAGCCTCCAAATAACTTCTCTTGTCGTTAGAAACGAAGTATTTGTTGTTATGAAACGGCATGACATTACGCTAATCTGTATTCATTTGTATTGTAATGTATTGAGTACATAAACACACACGTAGCGCTACTACAAATGAATGAAACAGTTGAAGTTGAAATGCTAATGAATCTATTTTTCCAGAAAGCAATTTATTTACAGTTGGAACGCAAAGGACATCAAAAATCTCTATTATGAACGCAGCGGTAGCGGCGAAAATCATTGATGAGTGACACATTTTAATTTTGAAGCTCGCAGGGTAAACATCCTAAACTCATTTATCAATCAATGTGTGGTTTACTTTCATGGCTAGAGCTGTGGCAACTGATAACTGAAGACAGATAACAGATCGTTGTGTTGTTTGTGTGGAGAGAAGTTATCAAAGTGAGCTATTCGCTTATTGTAAATTTTGTTAATAAAATATGTGCACGTGTAAATATGAGCATTGCTGGTGAACAGTGCGTTTTACGATGGCATAACGTAATCCTTCCAATAGGAAGATTAGTTTGGCTGATACGATGTATTACAACTGTATTATGTATACCAATGCATTTAGCGTTAACGATATGTTGTTACATTATTGTGGTTTATATTTGCAGTGGTGAAGCGATGACATCATGGTTGAAACGTGTGTCAGCCAATAAATGCAGTCTTCAGCATATTGATTAGTATTTTGATATTTCACAAATACATTTTTATTCTGACTAACAGATACCAATGCGACTGTGACCATCAAATCATGTAGGGTAAATGGACCTGTTACAAATGCAAATTTCCGATGTACTACATAGAAAGGAATCAGAATGCTTTGTTTGCGGGGTTCCATTGAGTTCTCGTAGTTTTTATTAGTCAATATTTCAATTTCGTAAGCATTTATTTTATGTATACGCATGAATTAGGTTAAAAGTCATTCTAAAAATTGCAAAGGAGTACTCATTATCAGCTAAATGTAAAAATTCTTCCGATTTTTTTCTTTGCCCACATTGTCCAGCAATGTAACTATATAATCAATCTGCAAATCAGAATTTTGTGATTTATTAAACGCTAACATAACTAAATTATGCATAAGCTTTGTATACTTATTATTATATCATTCCATATTATGTGCACACACGAGGTTCGTTCATTTTCTACACTTTCGCATTAATACCCAAGGTCTATCTGAATTAGCGAAACAACAATAATATAAGACAGCTTTGAGTTTAGAGAGACTCTCTCAAATGCTAAAATGTTCATAGAAGACAACAATGTGAATTACGCAATGTTCAAAATATAGCCATAATATTTTCTAAAGTGATGCTCGTAACAAATGGGATGGAGATGCTGCTGTGAGAGAATACTTTCACCCCGCCTTCGACTTCACGATCTAATCATTAAGTCTGCATAATGTACAGAGTGAAGAGACTTTATAGAAACTGCTCAAATGTTGGAATTATGCGCTTGTTATAGCTCTAATAGATGTGGTGTTGACATCGTGTTTCCAAGAGTCCTTAACAGTATGTAATGAGTTCTTTTGAAAAATCTCCCCCGTGTCTGCTGTGCCAGTGGCATGGCAGCTACAATAGTACATGCGTTTAAGTGTTCTCAGTTGCTTTTGTAGCTTGTTTCCTGTTCTCATTCTTCAGCTGATTCCTACACTTCGTGAGTTAAAAAGAAAATTGCTGTGTAGTACTAACTGGTAAAAGTAGCAAGCTCTCGTCTGTTCTACTACAAGTATACCGTGATATTGTAAAATATTTACAATACATGAATGATGCTGCTGCGAGTATTGTGTAGTACATTATCGTAGAACATAAGTGGAGTGAAGTTGAAAATAGTTACTACCAACTAACTACCAGTACACTACAACAATCTGTCTTATATATCATCTCACAAGAAACAGACCAGGATAGCCAAGCGAAAAAGCAATAGCCAACTGCTTGTATCCACATCAATAGTACAATAAGGCTATTATTATCACTTATTATGTTCCCACAACTTCACAGTAGATTTTATACTCGAATCTCACAATCATCAACATTCTTATACTTATGACGACGTGCGTTGTGATATTGAAGCAGCGCTGGGGGAAACAATTTTTAACTTCACCGTTAAATTGTTTGCAGGAATAATGGTTATCTATTCTGCAACGCTATGTGACCGGTCTCCGGTCTACTTTCCAGAGGTCTTTTACTTGTTTCTTCTGACGATTTTCCCAGTCGTGCGCGTACTTGTATATTTATTTGTAATAATGGTGCAAGCTCAAGTTCCATAAAACATTCTTGCAAATTCTATGTGAATTATATTTCTCAGGTTCGCCGATCTGTTCACTATGTATGTACACTTTGTACACCTTCTATTCATAGATGTGAGCAAAGGAATGCGATGAATACTTTGTAATTAGTTGGTATTAAGAGAACATGCTGCAAAGTGAGCATGTTCATTGTCAGTGGTACTGGGGACATTCAGGTTGCAGTGGTACGTGCTTACGAGTACGCGGATAGTTAGACGAGGATATGCATCAAAAATTTAATTGAATGGGTACTGACATATTTGACAGTGAGAGATCTCTATTTTAGCCTGACAGACGGATAGTGCGAATGCTTTCAAGAGACTCCAACAAGATGGAGTAGATTCGAAATGTTTTAAATTCAATTATATTGGAGGTGGTGGTGGTGTCTCGGACAACTTGGCGCTTGCTACTCTTCTTACATGGTTACGTTACTGCAGGGCACAGAGTACCGAATGAAAATTATCATGAAACGGTAATTGAATGCGGAATGACATTGACATTGTTTGGCTATGGCTCGTTGGCCGACCCTTGTACTACATGGACTAGTAGGAACTGTGTGTTTGTGTGCAGAGGGTGAGCAGAGTTTTTTAGAGTTCAATGTCCATCTATAACAATTCAAACATAATGTGATAGGTGACTTTACGTGAACCTGGTATTTGATACGACGAATTTGACAGACAGAAACGCACGCCATATATCAGCCGTGACATTTCTGTAATCATGATAGAACTAATTAGTATTTGGTTGCTTGACTCATGTTGTCGAATTAGAATTTACTTATTCTCCTGTAAAACCCACTAAAGCTTTTTAGCTTTATGCCTTGTACTACTCTCAGATGATGTACATACTTGGTCTGAAAGCTGGCTAATAATATTTATGGGTGTACTACAATGCAATAGAGTTTTACTTGTTCTAACAACATCGTTAAGTACACCCACAACATTTACTGTGAATTCATCTCGCTCAATTAAATAACATACACATGTAAACATGAAATGTTTTTTAGGTTCATCCTGCTATTTAATGAAAAAAGTTTTCAAGCAATCCTATTGTGTAGTAAATTTGAGCGTGTTTAGAAAAACTTGAAAAATTCTAGTGTTTATTCTTCTTGATCAATGGTTGGAGTAAAGAAGCTGGTATTCATTCCGAGTATTATATCTGGATTACAAAACTATAAAATATGAATTATTTTTAGGTAATATATTATAATATAGTAGTATGTATAATATACAAATAATTGTAAAGGTGATTGTTGTTAGGAAGTGGCAGTAGTTGACGACTTCTGTGTGCCTGTTCATTCAGTTGACCATGCAGAAGTCAAGGCTTTCAGCATTGCATTGTCTGCTGTTCTGTTGCTGGCTAAAGAAAAGATTGATATTTAACCCATCAATTAAATAACAAAGCACAGTTGTTGTGTTAGTCTGGGCAAACAATCGTTTTATTTGTACAGTACTTGACTAAATTTATTACGTAGACTCACAAGCATTTCTACATGCTACAAGTAAGTACAGGGTTTCAGATTAACATCTTCCTCTGCCAAACAATATGTGTATTATGTTTGAACATATTATTTCGAAAATTATGTTCATTCTTATGCATTGAATTTATTTCTTTATTGGTGTTTCGAATGCTTTTCAAGTTCATTATCTGCATTAGCAAGTGCAGGCTTTGAGCACTCACACAATCTTTCTTCAGGCTAATTGTCTCTCTAGCTTATAGCAGACAGCAGACAATTACACAGTCCAATGGCGAACGTGCAATTTTTCTTATTATCTTCACGATGCCTAGAACCGTACAGTCTATTACTTATGCGTTGCATTTGTGGTGGTCGTATGGTATGATGGTATAGCAGTGTGTGGTGTGAGCACGGCAAGCGCCAAATACCTTGACTAGACTCAAACTCGTATGATAGTGACGATGATGATGTTGTTGTTGTATAAGTGGTGGTAGTGGTAGGAACTCCTTTAACTTGTATTTAGGCCCGTATAAGTAGTAGTAGTAAATATAGGAGTCGTAGTACATTCATACAAGGGGTGTTGCCCCTCATTCTATTCACAATTACAAAGTAAAAGCTTATTAGCTTATTGTTAGTTACTGGTGTGTGTGTGTGCATTCCAGTTGTAAATAAAATCTCAATGCTAGCTTATCGAGATGTGGCATACCGTATGCCGTGGTAGCTGAATTTTGTATTTGTACATAAGTCTAAAGTAGCACGTACGGAAGCTTTTCTACATGAGCACCATTATATTCACACAGCCCGTCTTGACTTGTGCATTCCGTTGCTGAAGAAATTCTCCACTCTCTGTACTGTGTATACTACGTATCGACTGTCACGTCTAAAATGATAAAGTGTGCATACACAATACTATACATGTACAGTACAGATGTACTGTTGTGGGTAATGTGGGTTTAGTATAGTACTGAAATACAAAGATGAAGTCTTTGTATTCACTAGCTTTATAATCAGTTCTGTGGCTTCACATCACTATGAATGCTTTTTTGTAACGTTGTCTACTAGTGCAAAAGCAATAAATTCACTTTGATAGAAATTTCCTTTGAAATCTACCAACTTCATTTAGCAGTTAAAGGTACGGGGAGCAGTGAATCTCTCCATCATGGTTTTTTATCCTATTTGTTTTATTATTTGAATTCCAGCAAGAACTCAATGCTTGGCTGATCATGAGGATCTTACCTTTCTATTTCAGCAGAAAGGTAGAGAGTGAGCAAGCTCACACACAACATCAACTTCATACAGTGAATTCATTTAATTAAACCTGCGATAAGTATATACTTACTTGTGTATGATTATACAGAATATACATATAATACCTAGTATAGACGGAGTTGGTTTGCTTTTTAAGGAAGCTTTTAGTTTCCTTTGCATTTCGTGAAATAAAACGTAAAGGAATTAGTGCATTACTGTTTTACCTTCGGTAAGGCTTACTTAACACATAATTAAGACTTGGAAAATCAATAAATGTGGCAAAAATATGTGTCTCAGATGAAAACATTTCAAGTATTCCACCAAAGGCTAAAATATTTCTTCATGCAAACGTAGTCTAAGTGGTAGCAAAAAGAATTCCCCAAAGTAGTTCCACACTCGTGTGGGTCTACCGACAAATATGAATCTGTAACCAAACTATAGTACAATAATTACATATCCACGTCTTAGAACTAACGAGATTAGTTAGGTTTTCGCTATTTTTAAATGCATGTGGCCAATTCTGAGAAACACAGAGCAAGTGAGTGCAGAGTAATGTAAGGTCAGAGGAGCCATTCAAAAGATTTGACATCATTGTTGCATGTTTCTAGTCAAGGCTACGGTAGGAAAGGGTTGAGTTTAGCGAACCCGCCTATAAAAACATACCTTGGAAAGACGAGTCTAAATACAACAACTTAACCAATAGAATGAAATAATAATATAATACATAATTTAGTTTTCGTGCTTGTATGTCTTAGCAACATGGACCAAACATTCACCAAGCGTAAAGCCATTCAATTCAGACTTGGGGCAATTTCAAAGTACTACCGGAGACAGAGAGAATGAGATGATTACTCCAGATAGGACATCTCCTTCTCAGCGACATTCCCAGTCATGTTGTAGACAGGATGGAAATTATAAGTGCTGTACACTAATTCCTCAATATGAAAATGCCGTTGTCGCAAAATTACGCTTTGTCACAGCCCTATTTCACTATAATATGTTAGTTTACGGTCGCCGTGTTTCTCCTTACACACACACATACACATGGATAGTAGCAGTGGTAGATAAGAGTTCAAACAATGAAAGGTTTGAAATTTTCTGGGATAATGAGTAGTGTTTGTTGGTGTGAAGAATGAATCTTCCTGTGAGTTGGTGCCTTTTGATGTTTTATGCTGATAGTGGAACTTAAGGAGGCCAATGAGGTGTACGGTTGACGATTTATTATATATGTACCTGACAAAACATTGGATTCACAGTAAATTGTTGCTCTGTTGTTGAGGAGGGCACATTTTTATCCACTCTCATGATTATACTAAAGATAATACTAATTTATTTTGCAATATCTTTTAAAACTATCCCTCGAAGGGGTTTACAACTAGAACGGTTTTCTTCGCAACAACAACGATATTGCAAAAAAAGAAAAGAAAACTATTTATTTACTTACTATGTATCAATGACTGCATTAATAAGTAAAATGTACGGGGTGGATACAAAAAACAGTACGGCTAGACGGAAACGATTAAATGTAGCAAATAAACGTCAGGGTGTATCTACACTACGTGTAATAGCATATCGGACATTTCTGCCAAGAAAATATTGTGATGCAACAATGTTTTCATACGCAGTAACTCGAAAGGAAGGAAGGTAGCAAAGCAAACGAAACAGATTATTCTGGTGATAATCTGTGAGAATGAATACACAGACAAACAATGCAAACAAAATGCTCTTGTTGTACACATGTAGTACAAGAGAAGTACTTATAGACATTTTATTAATAATATTCCATGAGAGCCACATTCCATTACACTGCACTGGTTGACCTACCTATCTGTGCAATATGCCCAAGCATTTATTTCGAGTGACCTGCACTGACTATGCAATCATATTGTTCTTTCCCCTCTCTGTACACAATTGCTGCATGCTTTGCTGCTGCCTGCATTTAGAAGACAAAAGAATTGTTCGCTTATACAACGAGTATTTTCGCGTACTTGACAGTTTAATGCAATAAGTATTACACACGTATAACTGCTGTTGATTTATGTCATTTGTGCTGGCTGTCTTGAAAGCTTTATACATTCACTAATGGATGTGTTGTTTTTTCACTGAAAAAGTCCCTTGGGATGCTCACAGTTTCACACTATAGTAGTTCATACTTTGTTCAAATACAAATCCACATATTTTCACCCTTATTTCATAATATTGACTCTGGTCATAAATAATAATCACTAATTACAGCGACAGCCCAATTCATAACATATTTTACTTTTATGTTTTTCAGAAGCGATGTAATGGGAGTGATCTTTACGAGCAAGTTTTCTATAATTTGGATTTAATCGAGAAGGATTATTTCGGACTTCAGTACACTGATGCCAATCATGTACAGGTGAGATATCTTTAATCAGTTTTAAAAAACTGTCCAAGACCCGGGGGAGATTATGATATTGGCAGGAATACCGTAATGGAGATTTACAGCAGTACTAAACGAATAAATTATAATTACAATATTTTTGAGTCTGCCTAATTTCCATAATTGCCATACTCATTTTTTGTTATGCTGTGAAGTCCTGAGAGTCTTGCTAATAAGTTTAGTGCAGTTTATTACACGTTCTTTATGGTTTGTTGATTTACAGCATTGGTTGGACGCTACGAAGCCTATCAAGAAACAAGTGAAAAGTAAGTCAAGTTCAGCTTTCATTCATACATTACATTACTACAGTAAAGCATTGACTCAGACTGTGTGCAGCGTATAACGGATCTGTGCGCTCACATTAAATAAAATCGTTGTATGTAGGTACTACTGACGTACAAAGAAAAGGTACAAGTAAAGTATCTACTATTGCTATATAAAGACACTGCTACATATAGGCATGCAATTTACTCAATTATTATGTGCCTATAAATACATGTAAGTGGTAGTTAGTACCAGAGCTAACAGTATAAAACGGAGACACAGGGTAACGAGAATTAGTAGCTTATTTAAGTGAATGCAAGTACAGACAGTTTATTGCTCTGCCGACCGCTGTTATCTCGTTACTCTGCTATTAAGCACTTGAAGAAATTGGAAGAACAAATGCTGTGAGATATCTAGGACTGCACGCAGTTACTAGAAAATTCTGCACTGTGTATTGTGTGGTATAGATTTTAAAACTGTATTAAATGAAAATAAATTATCAACATTTAATTTTGGCCGCTTCTGTCATTGTCATCAAAACGTTTACTTGTTTTCTCTTCAACATTATTCACATGTTGACGGTTTCGTATGAATAATGACCATTTTTACTATAGATCATTTAACATTAATAAATACTCACCTACAACAATGTATATTTGGAATTGTGCATCCTACTGTGATGGCGCATCCACCCACAGACCACGACTGGAATTGGGACAGCTGGTGTTCTAAATGTTGCCAATGTGGGCCTCGACTATTCCTTGAAGCATTACCAAAAACTCGTACATACTTCTTCTACATATTAACTTAATACGCACACATGTCCATGATATTGTGGCATTGAATATTGTTTCATGATGATTCACGAACATATAATTGGATGGGTAGAAGATATGGATGACTTAAGTAATGATAATTGCATGTAAGCAGTGCATCAATATGGACGCAAAACAAGTCTGGTGAGGTGTTCGGACTTGCACTAACTAATGTTGTTGCATATAATTAATGGGTGTACGTATGGCTCTTAATATGAAGAAATAATAACTTTTTGTGGATTTTTTTTATTGTATAACTTGTAGTAGGACGTAGTAATCTATGTACTTATGTATGTGTTGGAATGCAATAATGGAAATATTTTCGACAAAAAATAAATTGTCAGCAGAATGCAAGTTGAAGTGCATTGCACTTATTACTACTAGTATATAGCCTGATGTGATAATAATGTATGTATACTGTGCCAATGCAAGAATACATTGTACATCAAGAAAATCTAATTGATAGACATCTTGATCTGTGACGCATAAAAAACCATTAGAATATATCTGATAAATGTTTTAATGTGTCACGGTTCGGATAGCTGACATGTACATATTCCTAAAGAAACAGACTGCATTACGGTTACAAGAAAGCTTACGTAACTGTTTGTATTCAAAGTAGTTTGTTATTACCGCACTAGCTGTTCTGTCAATTTCAATAAAGCAGACAGCAAACTGATTTCATTTTATATCAAACAAAGACTACCTAGTAGTACATTGTAAAACATGTATTATTATTGCTGCAAGTAGCAAATTCCGTTTCAGAAACTATATATGTACACTTTCAATCAAAATTGTTTTTATTATGACACACACACACACATACAGGGTAGTGAATTGGTAGTAATTATTTTAGGACCCTTTACTGATTAACTGTACAAAGTATCCATTGAAGCTAATTTTTTTTCTACTAGCTGTTTCATTTATATTACAATTGAAAATAAGGTATAATTAATTGTTGGTTGAATGGAGTGGAGAGATTCAATAGCTTTCCAATATTACGATGCTTTATCAGGTGTGCCTGTACACGAATGGAAAATTGAGAATAATGAGACCATGAGACCACTAGGAAAATGTAAAGATTATTGATATTCAAAGACTTCATTCACGTAAGGTAGGGGAACATGTTCTAAGCAAACAGCATGTAGTGAGTGCGTTTCATGACCAAATTTTGAAGAGATGTTATACATATGAATACCACGAATCTGTAACGGTAATTGCCTTCGACTCTTCTCTTTTCTTGTGGTCAGTTGTTCGTCGTCTAAGAAATGGTGGAAAATGAAGCGCAGTGATATCACGTACATATCCTACCCTGTTTCTGTGCAGTTGCCTCTTCATAATTCCATGTTCTAACATAACAGAAAGCAGATATACGTACACACACATTCACAGTGAATTCTTCCCAATATCACACCACACTCTTTGACCCATAGCAGTCTGCATTGTACATAGTTAGCGCACCGTCCTCCAAGTTTTTGATAATGTTTACAGTGTTATCCTTGTGTGTAGAGCTAAACACTTCAAGAACACTCTCCTTGCCAATCCGATTCAAGTTGACAATTGTTTTAATGGAAATCGAGTATTTCCACGCTCGTAGGTTTTCCAATTACAACTTAATCCTGTTTCTCTTTCCTTTTCTCATCGTCTTGTCTTATTTGTAATTGCAAATAGCGATTAAGGAATGACGGGAATCACCAAGGAAAACAAAATAATGAGATGAAACCACAGAGAATTAGTTTTGTAATTTACGGCACATGAAATGATTTCGGTGTGTGTGTTTCTGTTTCCATTTGGTTTGTTGGTGGGATCCTGGAATCAGGTTTACCTATATTCAACCTTTACATGTTGTTGTATGTACTTTATACAACCTTTGCTCGAATCTTCGATGCTCAGTCGTCGACTGCCCACGAAAGAAGAAAGGATGAATTGCACTATAATTAAATGACGCCATGTAATTGTGATTTTTTTCAGGAATTACAAATTTTGGCTCCAATGTCATACTAGAGGCAATTGAGTAACGTAGCGAGGAACCTCTAGACGAGTGGTATGGTAGAACCGCGTAAAGTGACCGTGTCTGTTTTTTGTTTGTGGTCGTCAAATAGCAAGTAGAAGCTTCAAGTGCTTTGCTATAGCTGTGTGGATAGGTATACTATTGTAGCAGGTATACTTCTCCTATATGTAGGTTCGGTCCTATGTTCGGTATGTTCGCTATGTTCGCTCTCTACCATGAATTTGCCACATTGTTGTTTGCAAGTGAAGATGAGATTTGTCGTAAAGTACATAATCGTATGGTGATGTTATTACATAAAGCGCTCGGTGCTAGGATGTTGGAGGTGGAAGAACCAGTTCTAAACTTCATCTTCTCTCTATCCACGCCTTTTTTCGCATCCATTATTATAAATGTATAGTTTGACATAATGTTTCTTCTTCTTTCTTACTTTAGCTAGACTTCATTACAACACAACGCAAGGCCAATAAAATCAGTTTGAGTCGAGCCAGACCAGGTTCAATAATCTCTTCTGTCTTAATGTACAGGTCTAATTTGGCATGGGGAAAAGGCCGTCATGGTAAATAAGGAAAGAAAGGATATGCACGGATTCAAATTATGTATCTATATAGTAATAATCCTTACAGCTAGTATGCAAGTATAACCATGTACAACACAATACAATACACGACACGAGTGTTTGCATGTTCTCAAGCTTTTTGACTTTCTTAAAAAATCAGATTAAGCTCTCGTAAGAATTTTTTTTACCCTCCATGTGTAGCACTAAATGTACTACACGCTAATCCATGCTATGTATGAATACTACGTATAACATACTAATTCGCTTTAGCTCGTTTTTCATTTGTGTGTAAATCCCCGTTCTCAATTACAATGTAAACAGTTCGTAGGCAGAGAGTGATGACTACGCAAATGTGCATAGCGACATTTTAACTCCAGTGTGTGCCATCCTCACCAAAATTTAACACATGCTTCATTATTTCTCAAGTCGCACATAGAGAGCAAAGATTAACATTTGCAATGAGGTATAGGTATAGGTAAACACTTGCATAGTAGGATATGTTAGAGATCTCACTCCTAAATAAGTAAAGTGGTCCCGCAGTTGGTTTCGTAGGCGGGTGTACTCTACCAGTGCTAATCAATTCATATTTTACACCTGTGAGCACTCGTCACAGGGAGGAGCTGCCATCATAAAAATACAGTAAATGGAGTAGAAATCTATTTGCAAGAATTTTTCTCCGTCAATTGTACATACGCTACAAAGTGCACTTACAGTGAAGACAGCATAAAAATATTCTATGAAACACGTTGCTCGTTATGAATTCTAATTAAGAATTGCATCTGGTAGTAGTAGCTCGGGGTAGAAAAGTAAATGTTCAGTCATCTTGAGTGCAATGATCATGTAAAATATGAAAGTACATGGAGTAAAAACAAGGCACTTGGCAGTAGTAGTAGCAGATCTCAAAAATGAATGTGCAATGAAGAAGAGAATGAAGTGTAGTGGGTAAGTAAGGAGAGTCAAATAACGTAGAGCCGCCAGAAGCGATTTAAAGAGCTGTAGGACAATGACCATTTCCGATTTACAACCATCCGGATGAGTCTGCTGACACTTGTGTTTGGACTGTGTGAGTCTATGATGTTGTTAGTGTGTGTGTAGCATTGGAAGTTTAGTACGTGGATGTAACAGCATCATTAAGACGGTTACGATGACTATTATACGGCAATAAGGACAATCTAAAACACCTATTCCACACTAACAATGAGTGGATACATTTCATTCCATCCTACCATTACGACGCAGTAGTAGTTCTTTGTAAGAATATTATACACCTGTGTAAATTTTTTTGCTATATGCGTGTTCATGTATGCAATAGGGATGTTGAAAGGATTAAGTGCGGTATAGCTTGTCTGTTGCTCACATTACGAAGCATGCACAAAAACAGTTAAAAAATGCGAGAGCATGCATAAGATTTGCAACCTTCCATAATGCCAGTTCATAAATTCAAGGAGAACAAAATGATAATCTTCCCTTTAGTTTATCATGGCGCTGTCAACACTAAGGGTTGTTAGTCGGTTGTAAACCGACTTGGCTTTTATGTCAGTGCTTTGTTACACTTTCCGATCACTCATCTATACATTAATTTAGCTAATGTAGAGCATTTACATGAAGTAGGGAGAAAGTTTGATGAGTTCACTGATAATACTCTGCTAATGGTATTTATTGCTTTTGCATTGCTCATTACTTCGATTCGTTAAATGTGTGCGCACAGCTCAAGTCTTTGGTTCTTTGTTACATTGGAGAAATTCAAAGCCTAATTAATTGAGAAATTTAATGTTTTCAGTTGGACCTCCCTTTACATTCCGTTTGAAAGTCAAATTTTATTCATCTGAACCTCACAACCTCCGTGAGGAACTCACCAGGTACTGAAAATGTCGAATATAAATTTGCAATAAATAAATCTAATTGAGTCGTGAGTGACTTGGCAAATCACAAATCCAGCATCCTTTGGCAGAGTTGTGCAACTGATTGTGCGAATACATAAATAAATGATGCCGTGGTCTGGTCATTCATTGCATCAAATGTTCACTTGAGCAGAGTCATAGATTATTTAAAAAGGCGAAAGTTGTGTTTTATGATAGAGTTTTGATTGGATGCATCTGCTGTTGTGACTGTTTGTATATGTGATTGGAGAGTTTCGTATTGGAATGACTTACTTATATTTAGTACACAGTTATTTTGAGCACAATGGCATTAGAAAGAGTGATGACCTAATCAACGTTGTAATGTTTTCCCCTGCTTGTGTGCCTAGGTATCAATTTTATCTTCAGGTGAAGCAAGATGTTCTCACAGGCAAACTGGAGGTTCCTCAGGAGTCTACACAAATTGAATTGGCTTCCCTCGCCTTACAATGTAATACTCATTATCATTTACTATGAATTAATCTCATTACACAATATCTATTGTCTGTTCTACATTCGTCGTGCTACCATTACTAATGACTCCTCGCTTAGAAATGCACACGTTAGTTGGGAAAGTGCATATGCATATATTAAATGTGTATCGATATAAACATTATTTATTATTGCACCTGTTTATATATAGCCGAGATTGGAGATTATGACGAGGAAATTCACACACCAAGCTTTGTGTCTGAATTTCGTTTCTTACAAAACCAAAGCGAAGAAATGGAAGTGGCCATCTTAGAAGAATTCAAAAAACTCAAGTATGTGCTTATCTCATCTACACCATCTTTTACTTTCTGTACACTCAAATAAACTTGGACGTGTAAAGTCTACGGGATGCACGTATTATTATGCGTACATACTAACTCAGGCACAGTGTAATCAACTTGAATGATATTTGTGGCTTTTAGAGGACAAACTCCTGCACAGGCCGAGATGAACTACCTGAACAAAGCGAAATGGTTGGAAATGTATGGCGTTGATCAGCATATAGTTTTGGTGAGAAAACATGACAAGATTTCAAATTATTATAATGTATGACAATAGTGTGCTTACGAGATGTATTGTTAACATTATTATCGGTGTAATAAAATCTGTCCGTACTCACACAGTACAATTGTACAGCTAAATATAAATAGGTACCTAAGGACATTGAACTGTAAGTTTTGAGATTATCCTTCATTATTAATTGCTACGAAGCGTCAGTTAAATAACTCCTGTGTTTTGTTTTATAATTTGCTAAAAGCAACGTTATTGATATCACTGCTCATTTTGCCTTGCAGTACTAATTCGTTTGCATAGGTATTAAAAAAAGGAATTGACGCTTATTGAATGTGATCTCTAATTCGTGAGAACATATTACCTTTGAGAACTGTAATATATGTTTCACACAGTAAACATCAACGATTATGAATTATTCTCTAGAGAGTGATGGACCTTAAACCATGAAACTTATCCCATTATTATTTATTAAGCACATTGCCTTCAAGCATGTTGCTGTAAATATTTGTAGCTTCAATTTGATCTCTTTTGGAATAGTGATTTAGATAAAATTAGATAACGCTTGTCTATGTACGTACTTATTTCGTGTCACTGTTTTAGTTACAGTTAAAATTGACTGTAACTTTGGGAGTTGAGCTTCTTAATGCAAGAACGTGCATTTTAATTACTGTGTAAAACTAATGCTGCATGGCCGATTAAGTTTGAAGTACAGTTATCACTTACAAAGCATTAACAGGTTCACAAATTGTCTCCCATGAAAATAGTAACACGAAGATGTGCTCCATTGTTTAATGACAAGCTTATGTAGGTTAATGGCAAAGAAAAAATAAACTACGTTAGCCACGCAACAGTTTGTACGCGTACTAGTGGTAACACTCTATTGTATTATTTTATTGTAATAACTGACGGCAATTCTTGGGCTCAGACGAGAACTTTGTTTCGAACTATTAAGACAATACGTAAAAGGAAGCCTGAGTACACAAGTGGTGAAATGTATGAGTATGAGGCAAGGATATTATACACCGTCAACGGTGTAGCATCCCATTTGATGACTTAACAACATTGCATTAGAATTTATATGGATATTTAAACAGATACAGATATCACTTGTTGCGATGAAAATCTTTGAACATTGAGATATATTTCGGCCTATATATCTAGTGCTTAGTGCTTAGTGTAAGACGCATTAGTTCCAAGACAGAGAAAGTTAAGGAACGTCGGTTTTACCGGGTATTTTGTATTTCAGGGAAAAGACAGCTGTGAGTACAAACTGGGACTAACTCCAACGGGAATTTTGGTATTCGAAGGAGAGCAAAAAATTGGACTATTTTTTTGGCCAAAAATTACCAGACTGGATTTCAAGAAGAAAAAACTCTCGCTCGTTGTTGTTGAAGATGATGACGAAGGCAGAGAAAGGGAGCACACATTTGTCTTCCGGTAGGTATCTCTGCTGGAACATTTAAAAAAATTGTGAACAATGTGATAAATATAAATCTTATCAATGTGCTGTATTTAGGTTGCACAATGAAAAGGCTTCAAAGCATTTATGGAAATGTGCTGTGTAAGTACAAATACATTTTCTTAATTAATGTCAGCTCATTCAATGTTGAAATAAGCTAGACTAAAACAAATAATGATATGGTAGTGTGTTATATAAATTAATTTTATAAAGAATGACCACGTTTTCTTTCGTTTGATTACAGCGAACACCATGCATTTTTCCGTTTGAAGGGTTAGTAAATACAATATCGCATTTAATATAAAGAATGACAGCAAGTTGCAACGATTACATAATGTGGTTTTCATTTTTCATGAATGTATTTAATCAGCGTAATGTTTTCAATAGGAGCGGTTAAACCACCGAATGCGAGACAAAACTTTTTTCGAATGGGCTCCCGATTCCGTTACAGGTATGTAATAATGGCTTATAAAGTAGTAAATCGATAAGATTGCCATTGCAGTATGTTGTAAAACGAATTTATTACAGTGGGAGAACAGAAGTTCAAACAATTGTGCAAAATCGATCTCGCCGCACTGTGCAATTTGAAAGACGACCGAGCCAGAGATACGCCAGAAGACAGTCACATATAATGCGAGAGCGTCAAAGACCTTCTGCCGATCCACCAAAAGAGAAAGAACCGACTAATAAAGAGACTGATGCGACAAAGGATTCTGTAGCGAGTGCAGATGTAGATCTATTATTGAATGAAGAGCCAAGGGTTCTTAGGCCCAGAAGTCGTGCGTCATCTCCTCCTGCAGTCGGGTCTCTGTCTCCTCCGATAACTCCAACGTCCAGATCTACTCCTAGTCCAACATCCGCCTCTTCAAATTTGGATTCATCCACTCCAGTTCCTTCTGATGATCCATTGGATAGTCTTATTAAGAGCATTGCGAAAGAAACGTTCATGACCACCGATTCGGGCGGAACTTCATCTTTGGATGCAGACATCAATGTAGTACCTAATAATCAAACTAAATACGTGTCATTACCCAGACAGCTTCCACCGGATAAGCTGAAATGCAATATTTGGAAAGCTAAGGTTGAAGAGGATCTTAAGAAAACACCTCACGCAGAGTCTAATGGAACATCCAACTCTTTGTTGAATGGGTGAGAAAAATTCAGCATTGTCTCTCATGCGCTCTCTCGTGCTTTCGTATAAAAATGACTCGGTATATTAAACACTTCCATGTTGAATTTATTGCAGAGACACGTTTCCCACTGTCAAGAAGCGAGAGAATGCATCGCAAAATGGCATAGACCACCATAGCACGGAAGCAGCAACTTTTATTTCCGTGGTAAGTTTTATTCTTTCATTACCTACTCCATTTCTCCTTACTAATGTTCATGTTGTTTAATACTGCAAGGCATATATAATGTGATGATATCACAATCACATGCACGTATTTTTGATGTTAATACTATAACCACTTGTACAGAAACAGGCGTTGCTCACTCCTGAATGTAAATATAATGTTCGTTCTTCCTTTGTAACTGAATTTTGTAAATTATTTTTCGTTCTCAATTTTATTGTCATTTGTGTATATTAGATTAATTATGTTAACTGTACATTGCTTCTGCTCTACTACCCACTACCAATTGTATGACCTTTGAGAGAACAACTTATAATCACCTATAGAGTAGTTTCGTAGTTGGCAAGTAAGTGTTGATTTTGTTTGCATAGGGTGGCGATAAATTGACCCTGCCCTTAAATCCTTTATCCGCTCCCAGTAAACCTTCCCCCGTAGAGACAGAGGTTGATACGGATGAAGAGCATCTTAATGGTGAAGATGATTCTACTCCATTATTAACCTCTGATTCTCCACCCGTCACAGTAACACATTTTTCCCCAAAGGGGAAAATAGAAAAAATTCAACTGAGTTCAGAATCATCAAGCGTAACTCCTGGTGTTTTATCAAAGGAATCTAAACTGCCAGTTACAATGGAGGCAGAAGAAGAGCGAGAGATTTTGTTGGTGGAAGGCCCAATGATTGGGGCCGAGTCACCGGTCAATAGCAATTCTGTTAGCAATCCCTTTAATCCTTTCTTAAACGAGAATGAAACATCAAATCCCTTTGACCAGTTGGATACAATTACCACTGCCCTTTTAAGTTCTACTAATCCTTTCCACAATCCTTTCCTAATGTCACCTGAGCCTGAGGCACACGGCAGTCAAGGCACTTCAAGTAATCACAAGGTGGATGATTCCGGCTGTACAAAAAATCCTCTTGATAGAGTAAGTTTGATTGAATGGGATCTTTAAAAGCCCATCATGTAGAATTGCTTCTACTAACAAACGGGGGTTGTGTGGTCATCTCATTCTGACTCTGACACATTGTCAGTAATTTCGCAATCGATACTGAATCCTCCTCTCTGTCCTTCTTCTACTTCTCATATTTAATTACTTTTGGATGTTCTATGTCATCATTGGTCTTTTCGTTCTTGTCTGTGCTTTTTAAAAAGTAACAACATTGGCGCTCTGCATACAATATAATAATAATAATAACAAACGTTGTGTCGTAGTCGTGTTGCGTGTTCTATGTTGTGTTTACTAATTTCATAATTTCTCATTCGTGTGTTAAAGAGAACTCTTCGTGTGTACCCTCTCTGTGTATGATTGATACTGAATTGATAGCATGTTTCTAATGCGTGTTACACCTTTTTTTATTCTGGATATCTTGCAGGCTGTTCTATGGCATGGCCTTTTGTTGTAGGATAAACTATCTCTTCGTACGATCCATTATGTTGATGTCAAATTTAAAAATTATTAATTCATAATATGTAGGAGTTGAATGGGGGAATTATCAAACCAGTGACACCAACGCCAGTGCCGAAACCGAAACCAAGAATATCTTCATTGACACAGAACCAAACTAATTCGACGAAAAACGGAACAGGAAACTGGGGTAGCACTGACTCGAAAGACAAACCAATAATACAACGAAGAACCGTCATCACCACTCAACTGTAAATATAAATGTCTGAAATTTAATTGTCGTTACGTAATTCTCTAGTATTAATAAAGAAACGATATATTTAGGTGTAATAGTTTGATTTAGTAGCTTGTCATTGTCATGAACATGTAATCTTCTAATACGTTCGATGTGAATTGTCCTAATAAAAAGAGATATTTCACTTGCTGTATATGCTAATTTAAGTTGTATGTACTTCTTTGATTAGTATTGCTAGAAACAACGAATTGTTAACATTTCTTGACAAAGGTTATCATGTAAGTTGTCTCGATATTCGTGTGCCAACTCGACCTTTTACTTACATACTTTATGATTTTACCTATGATGTGAGCGCATTAGAGATATTCATGTATTTACTTCTGTGTACCGATAGATTGAATTCGAAACGGATTATTATGTTTTAAAATAATGTTAGCTCAAGGGAAACATGAAAAGTTTTTAGTGCCATTATTGACATCTTTCATTAAATGAAACATACTTTGTAGTTTCAGTCCATCCAAAATGTAAAGTCAACCCTTTTTGTATTTATAAGCTATTGCAGCTGTGTTTCTCCTTTTGTAGTTTATGTGAATGAGCTTTAATTACGATTTTAGTATTTGTCGATTCGTTAAGTACAGCTGGTGGATGAATAAGTATGTTTATGTACCTTGTTGCGTTTGATTAGCAACCCTAAAACCTAAAATGACCATTTACTAACAATACAGTCTACACAGTTCCACCAATATCTTATTTTTAGTATTATCATACCCTAGACTTTGTGTTATACAAGAAATTGTGGTGTGAAGTTTAGATATGGCTTGTCTGCATTTCAAATTATGTTTAGGAACTACACTCATAATTTAAAATTTTAACTACATAATTAAGATGCATTTTAATCTGTGTTTTGTTATATCAGCTACAATTAAGATGTATCTCGCTACTGTTACTATATCTAGGCATATTGATTTATGACTTCAGTTGTATTAAGGTGTTTATGAAATCTCAACGTTTGTTGAAGGCGAAAATTTCTTACCAAACCCAATCTATGAACAACAACACTTAAAGATTGATATTGCAATTCTTCAAAATTAAAGAACATATATTTCTTAAACAGTGGTTCACTGCATGCAAAGGTTACGATTCGTCAAATTATCATCGGTATGCTTTGTATTATGAACTTTTCAGCATAACCTAGTATGCAATACGAATATTAGTCGTATTAGTAAGTACCTTTTACTTAAATATCAAAGCACAATTACAGCAAACTCTTAAGAAATTTTCAAATCAAAATTGGAGATGATAAGTTTTGAATGTTGTGATGTTGTTCATGAGTATTTTTGGCATGAAATTGACAGGAATCAACAGGATGAAATTGAACGAATACCTTGTACAGAATTGTAGCGGCTACTGCATCAATTCATAAATAAATATGTCAAAATATTTTTTTTTAAATTGGTTTGAATGAATAAGCAATAGACTGTGTAACTAAAAGGCCGTCCTCAAATTAAATGTGCTAAATTATCTTATCATAGTTTTATATCGTGACAGATATGATATAATTCTATTAATACAACAGGACTCTTTGAATTGGATAAATTGGAATTGAGTTGGAGTCAATCACTATACAGATTCAATATTGTATCACTTTTTGTAGTTACAACTGCTTTGTAAACTGCCTTTACATCTTACTTTTCTATCCACAGTTGTGTGTATAATATAGGGCTTTCAATGCCGATCCGTCGTTAATTTTCGATACTTTCGATGCAAAAGTTATCATCCAAGTTGCCTCAATATTCCTGTGCTTACTCGACCTTCTATTTACATAATTTAGGATTTTACATGAAGCATTTAGGTATATGCAATTTAAAGTATAATGAAGGATACATAATATTCCAATTAATGTTATGATCCGCAAACTTTGAGCTTTTCGACTCGAGGTTCGTTAATTATTAAATGTTTTTTGTATACAGTTTTAACTGGTATACGTATGGTCGATGACCAACGCGTCAAGCTCTAAAAGCGTTATTTAGGTTTCAGAATAGAAAATCAGATAACAATCCACACTTTAGGTAAATCTAATGCAATTACCAGCTCCATAATATGCAATGTTTTCTATTAAACGCATCGAACGCGGTAATGATCAGCATGATTGAAGAAAGGTGTAATAAAAGAAATGACAAGAAACAAGTCATTATCGGGAGAAACGATCAGTATCGATATTCGGGATTGAAAGCCCTACTAAATATATTTAAAGTACCACTCTTGCTAAAGAGGTATATGTGATTAGAATCCTCGTCTGCTAATGTAACAAATCCATCCATGCGAATGTTCTTGTACAATAACTTGTTGTACCGTGAAATTTGAAAATATGTATGTCCAAACTAATACTAACATTTAGTAGTAAGTACTACTTAATAATATCCGAACTGTTCAGCGTAGAAAAAATGATGTTTTATATGAAGACAACAGCATTCCACTATTGCGTGCAGCTCGTCAACCAATACATAAATAGTTATAGTAGTATGGAATGAGATCGGTAGCTTTCTCCATACAATGGTAAAACTTTGTAGAGGAATATAATGTACTTAATCATAATTTTGAAATATTGCATAGGTATACATCTGTGGTATCTTAAAAACGTGATTAAACTTCCATGTTTACTTATATACGAAAATCGTAGTAGTAGTACATAGTGCGGAACTTATTGAAAGCCAGACCATATCTTTTATTTAATGTGTTGCTGCTATATATGTATATAAAGGGTATTACTCTTATATATTATGGTAGCATATTACGGCAGGATAATATAAACGAAGACATTTGGGTGGCCTACTAAATGTCTGCGTGGAACATCAGTTGTTATCAAAAAAATCCTAGCCAGTGATACATAAAACATGCTACACGGCACATATATATTCTTCAGTAGACATATCAAATGTTACTCTTCTAAATATGGATTGTATAGGGCAGACTAAAACTTTGGGTAAATATTTGTGCGGACGGAATGAGATGAATAGGTCAATGGAGATTCATATCGGCACTTTTTTCTGTACACCAAGCCCGCTCAAACTACTAGGAGTACCTCACAGATGTAAGATGCTCTCTCACTCTCCCAGTCTCTCTTCTAGTACATAAGGTTATGTTATAGCTAGTATTATTGTACGAGACGGGAAAGTAGATGTGAAGTCTGATTAGAAAAAGCGAGAAAGGAGCCAAAATGGGAAAGATAGAGCTCTGAAGGGATAGAATAGTAGAGAGAGAGAGAGAGAGAGAGAGAAACTAAAAGTGTTAGCGCTTGTGTAGAATTACCGGGAGTCGAGCTGTAGAACCGGAGACGGAGGCGGGATGAAGTCGATGCCCCAGACTAGACAGTATGTGAATGTGAATGCGTGCTTGTCGAGAACGACATAAAGTTCAAAGCCCTCACAACGCTCAGTCGAGAGGCTCAGGAGCTCCTGAATTGATTTCCCGGGTTTTCTCATTTGTTTCTCCGTTCGTCTACCACTTTCTTCAATCTCACAGTCAGCAACATGTTGCTGAACAAGGACCTGTCCAGTCGTCTTTTAGTTCAACGAATCAAAATGATTCGTTGACTCAACCTGCTCTGATTTTAACGTATTTTATCCCACAACGTTTCATATTTCAATTTTTATTTGACGTAATACAAAGCACACAATATCTCCATTTCTCCCGAGTGACTTCCAATAGCCGACTACCTGTTTTTTTGAAGAATTCCCAAGTCTCAGTCAGATCCGCTGCTTCCTCCTGTGCTGTCTTTTCAATTCAACCGGTTTGTACGTTTGCCTAGATTGATTCTTGTGGAAGATGGCAAAATCTTTCAGCTCCTGAATTGGCCACTCAAGACCAAAAGAGTCAAAGGTAAGAAGTGACAAAGTCTTTTTTCTTCAATTTTGCTTTCCGGTGTCTGTCTTCTCGATGTTATTATTATATCATGTAACGGTAGGTACGTGTCTTTGCTCAATTGACTTTTACTGCAGTGTATTGTGCACGTCGCGACAGCGGACGAGGAAAAACACTGGGAGAAAGTTCTCTCGGCCCGATTCGTGTGAAAGTTTGTCTGCACTATATTCAATTGCATGGCTTGAATGAGAAAGAGCACATTACTACAATGCTAGTCACCGTAGCCTGGCCCCGTTTGGCTTCTGAATTAAATTAAGACTGGTAGATGGTCATGGGTGTTAAACTCAGAAAATTATATCATGAAGAGCATTTGGCAGTCCGAGTGGAGTTAAGACACTTTCCTACATCCGCCTATCTACATATACTTATACATAGACAGCTTCTCCTATTCTTTTCCTTCACGCTGTGAGACATTATTGAAAAGAATTGATTCCCTGGTCCTGTAGATAAATCTAATCAAAAGGTAGAAGGAAGAAGGATAGGAAGGAGTGTGCGGGTCATTTGTCACAGTGACAGTAAAGCTCGTAGATTATTCGATTCATTTCATACAAGCATTCATTCACTGACAATCAATAAAAATTCTCTCTGTTTTCACCCAGACAGTAACAGAGCGTTGTATACGTACTAGACACAACGCGCGTATACACATGAATTAGCAAACAGCTACTGCGTATATGTAAGTCGGGGCTTTGCGTAACGATTTCTACCAGTTTAAATCTGCAGGCAAATATTCTTGTAATCCTTGCTCAGACACTGCCATTCAAGTATAGCATGTATCATGTAAATAGCCCATGCGTGTCTTATTACTTCCTTTTTGCCACAAAGGAGAAAGACTGCTAGTGGCAAACTAGAAATCCTCTGGCATTATTATTACTACATGACACTTGCACACAGTGTGAGTCTTTATTCCCGTGGAATATTAGATTGAATGGATCTACTCAAACTGCGTTCTACATAATATCGTATACATTTGAGTCAAAAGAACCGTCACCCGTGGTCTACTCAAATAAATGAGACCATAAATTTATCCATCCTTTTTGGCCGCATAAAAAAGATTGCATGATAGGTTCTCGGTGGTGCTACACAATAGGATTCGTTTGCATACAGACACACTAATGTCGTGTATTCTCTGTAGGTGTATTTATGTCAGGAGAATGAAGCCAGAAATTTCCTCGATATACTAGAACTAGAGTCAAATCATTAATGAAGAATACAAAAAGAAGCCTTAGGTTGAGTGAACCTTCATGCTAGTCCGTGTGCGCTTTATACTTGTACACATGTACATTTTATGGCAGTGTTCAGAATTGGACAATAGAGTTATTTATTTTATGCCTTTAGTATTACTAGTTGTACTGATGGGTCGATTTCGTTCTCACATCAGCTCCAACACCAAGTTCGATTTAGTACGGAAACTCCGATGTTAAGCGGGTAACACGTTCCATGGGCAAGTCAGCCTGTGAGAGGTTCATGGCTATGGAAATGGCTTTGGCCTGTATTGAAGCAAACTCGGATAAATTATTGAGATACATTCGTATTGGATGTCGTTGTATGGGTATGTACATATGTATAGTAGTGCATACACTTTATATTCATGTGTACACTCTTGGCCTCCACACATGCATGTTAGCTCAAGTATTCCAGTTCATTCACTTCGTGCTTCCTACTACCATATAATAATAACATGGTAGAGTAGTTTGTAGGTTTATGACTACGTTGCTCACAAATCACAATAGGAAGGACTTTTAGAGTTGCAACCCACTGAGTCAATATATTTCTCCAGAGAAAAGCAAAAAAGACTTTAAGACTGTTGCCATCCAGAATGTGCTCACAAGTTTCCGTGTGTATGAACTGGTTGCAAGTGCGGTATGCAGGTTTTTAGAAGCTTCTCACAATTGCATGCAGCTAGTCCAATGGACTCCTAAGGGTATTCAAAGAATATTATACTTCCTCTCAATGAATTCTTATTGACTCGTCTAGGACGACTTAAGAAGAGAAAATGCTTCAGCCCCACAAGCTCAAGATTAGTTTTTGTTTAGGAAAGTTCAGCCAAATGCAAGTACTTACATGTTGCAAGCATCATAAAGTTGTTCTGAGAACACTGAGTCAGCATTTTCGCTTTTTATCAACAACATTGACACAATAGTATCGTTGACCATCAAATCTGTGTACAACATTTACAGTCCGTGTTATACAATAGGTATAGTAAGCATTGCTGTTAGAAGGTACTTTTGCGTTTTTATGTTGAGAGAGCAGTGTTGACTGACTACAGAAAATGAGTGGCTTAATCTTCTCGTCGTCGCTCACAGGCCCCACCGCAACAGAATTCACAGAATAATTCTCGGTTATGAGCTACACAAAGGTTTAATTTAAATCTGCAATGCTGTTGTTGTGGGATCAAGTAGGTAGATGAAAGTCGTCAGACACGGCAAATTAAAAATCGCTCAATCTCACTTTGGCTGTATACTCACGTGCACATATTTCAAGAGTTGTAATACCTCTGCTACAGTGCTATGTGCTACTAGAACATCTCCGTCGTCTACAAAGATTATATTTTAACATCGTACAGTGGTGAAACCTTGCTCAATCTATTATTTTGTTCAAAAGTTCCTAATTA
This sequence comes from Plutomurus gul, assembly GCA_019776185.1. Taxonomy (NCBI): domain Eukaryota; kingdom Metazoa; phylum Arthropoda; class Collembola; order Entomobryomorpha; family Tomoceridae; genus Plutomurus; species Plutomurus gul. The sequence goes on from JABASC010000454.1 coordinate 25,163, forward strand.
AAATATTAGTGAAAATTCACCAGTTTCTTAGGAAAGTCATTTTTTAGTTTTTGAGATTCACTTGGAAATTCTGATTCTACTCACTAACTCATTCAGTTTGTGATAAATCTGAAAGGGAAAGTATGGGCCGTAATTTGCTTGCACGTCAGCACATCCTATTACACGCTTCAATACGCTCCAATACGTTTCTAGCCCTAAATTCGGTGGCAAGTGCCCACATTTATCTTTTTACTCCTAGCCTGGCAAGTTTATCCGTTCGAAAATAAATCATAGGAGCGAGGGTTGACATGACTATTGAGCCTTATTACATTGGGCAGTGGCCAGCAGGAAACTGCAGTCTGCTTTAGTTAGCTATTCGTGAAGGAATCAGCCGCTTCTCTGACAGAGTGAGAGAGAGTAGACAAACGTTTTTTAGACGTTACCATGCATGGTATCATTGTATTCTGCATGAAGTCTAATTAGACTTGAATTCAAGCTGTCTATAACACATTTACAATGTTCCGCATTATGCGACGAGCGAGACTAACGTCACTGAACCTATCTATATTTATATGAAACCCTTGCTTGAGCAATGCACCGCATTGTAACAGATGGTTGAGACTTTTTTGTGACATGTCATTCAGTTAAGTACGCAATCTTATATTTTATGCATGAAGTCAGTTTCATGGTTTAGTAATGACAGGCCACAGGCAGAGCTACACAGACTTTATTTCTCTACAGACTGAGAAATTTAGTTGGAAAACTTATTTGAGAATAAAGTCGAAACCATACGGTTTGGAATGAATTGGGATTAGTTTTTCTTGGTATGCATCTGCACAATACTCTACTCGGATGTGCAATGTCTTCTCAGTACTATGAGATTTTAAGGAACTCGTCTAAAGCAGATAATGTAATTTCATTGCTGTGTTAGCTTAATTTCCTCCTTAAAAGTAGAAAAGGCAAATAATTCCCAAAGGAATCTTTTTGCGAATTCAACCATTTTTCTTTGAAAGAGTAAATTGGATTTTGGTAAAATGTAGAGAATTCCTCATCCTGATATTATGTATGTAGGCGGACCAATATCAGATGTACATTTACATGCAGCTAAACAATTTTACGCATTTCTTCAGATAGCAAGCGTTGCACGCTATCATTCCTGAGGCGATTCCGACTAAATCGGCATACCTTTATTTTATAAGAACACTTTTGTAGCCTGTACTTATATATCCATGCACACATGATATAACTGATGATGATGATACAACGGTTACAAAAAACTGGCGTGCACAACAACTTAACGAATAAGTTTCTATGGTCGATATTCTCGCAATGATATTGCGAAATTACTTTGCGTTTGTTATGTCACAAGAAGCTAAAAAAATCCTTTGTATATTTGGTATTAGATGTTTGTAGCCCTGCCATGAGCCTAATGCATTAAAAATAAGTTGGTGTACATTATGAGTGTGAGGCATACATATGATGTTCAAAATAAAGCGGCAATAGTCCATTATTTCATTCCGGTAACGTATTTATTTTACAAATCTTTTGTGATTTGTCTACCTCCCCCAAGTTCTATACACTTTTCGCATCTTTTAATTAGCATTTGTATCAGCCAAAAAATGATTGTCCATGAGTGAGTTCAGGTAAATTTGCGCGCAGCACTCACATCGTTGTCGTACTCGTGCTTTTTCCATATGGACTTTTTCATATTTTTCAGATTTGGGAAAAGATACAAGTAGCTAGGAGTCTTGCATGTAGGAGGGAACAGCATCAATCAATTTTCAATTTACGGTCCTCCACACCTAACTCCGTTGCCCAACGTGAGACCGTGCGATAAGAAATTGTCACCATACATGCTCACCAAATTGCAAAAGATTTGTGGGGCGGGTATACCCTGCATGGCAAAAACCGAATAGTTGAGCTTATTTCAAAAATCAGAAAACTGATCCATTTTCTATGCACTTGGCTTACGGAAAATGGTTTTCTGACCGATGGTGTGAACCAAATCTCACAAATTTTGATAGTCATTCCTAAAAACGTCCGAGGAACGGTTATTTTAAATCTGAGTCTTATCTCAATCTTACTGGTTGCCACTTCATGCTGAACACCTTACGTATTTTGCCAATTGTACTTATTGTTAGTTAATAATTTTACAAATTACTTCGTACTAAACCCAACACCAACAGTCCATGACATCATTTAAAATACAATTATTTTTATTATGGATGTAAATTGTTATTCTTCTAAATAATTTGAAAGTTGCTGAAATATTGACTGGACCGTGTGTGTTGAATTGAATTGGAAAAATTGAGGCTTTCAGGCTCGTGAAAAAAATGGTGAAACACGCATCGGGAAAAATATGTGATGTAAAACATTTAGGTGAAAATGGAAGCCATGAAATAGATCCTTACACGTGCACAAGTGCATGCATCCCATATACAAGCGCTCAACCGTTTCCTTTCATAGTAAAGTCTATAAATGTGATTAATACACATTTAGAAAAGCCGACCTTCACGTCACGTCGAATCAAATCACTTTACGTAAATTACGTTAACGTATCCGTAATAGTAAAGGGCAGAGGATTGGGATAAATAATATTAACTATATGTCACAGGCTTTTCTATAAGTATATAGATAGTGCGCTTATAGGATACATTCACTACTCATTAAACTGTGCGTTTTCCCCTATTACATTGTTAACACCGTTAGCATGATACGGAATGTTGTTCTACGTAAGATACGATCGGCTCGCATGTGCGGCACCCACTATAGGTATACACTGAATAAATCAAAAACGATTCATCCGACAGTGACATTTATGCTCCCATTATACAAATTAAAACTACATTTCTAGGGCGCGAAGATACATCTTTACAAATAAAAGTCATGGTTATTAGAACATTACGATCATCAGAGTGAGTTGGATGGACATAGACACTAACTAGTAAGTAAAAGAAGGATTTCGGCCCAATCGATGCTTTTCATGGGAGCCTTGGGAATTGTAGACAATGTCCGTTAAATTAGACACGTACTCTCCCAAAAGAAAAGTGAGTAGGTATACCATCCAAATGCCATATAACAAAGAAAACATATACATATGTATGCAATGCACAACATTGCACAATACATTCTGTAAAGTAATACAATGGATGGGCTAGTGGCCAACAGATTTACTGGCATGGGCTCGCCCAGCTCAGACATGGTCGATAAAAGTTGCAGTTTTCCTCGGGCACTTGTTGGAAGTCAGGGATTCTTTTACAAATGTTTATTAATTTCAAAATTAATTGTACACTTAAGCCGTAATTTGCACACAAGCTCAATTTACTGAAATTACATACATATTTACAAATGTACTTCTATGTAGTTTTCTGTATATGTATCTCTTGTCTGTATATGTCTCTCCTTTTTGCACATTAAATTTCTTTATGATAAATTATGATTCATAATGTATTTCCCTTGACTGTAATGTTGGGCACTACGGCCGTTCTTGGCCCAAGCGCCCATATTTTGAAATTACAGTTGTAACGGTGTGCCCAAAAAAGAAGTCGATTAGCTAGATAAGGGCACACTCTGACCAGCAATTTCAAAACTCCAACTATAAAATTCAGACCTTGATATACGGTTACGGTATTCAGGGCACCCTTTCACTCGGTTGCCTCCTTGACATAAAACAATTCCATATAGCACGGAGAACCTGGAATTGTTTTTACGGGGGCTTGTAGAGATTTTGTTTCCGTCTATACACACAACACACACACGAAGCCACTTAACTCCTTTCCTCGAGCCACTATACACATTTACTTTCACTCTTGACTCTAACTGCAGCCATATAATCATATATTACACTTATGTCAGAAATTCGTTGGGAACGGTTCTCTTGCTGAAACTCACATATCTGTGTACGCCAGGCGGGGGAGCAAGTAAAAGCAAAGCGAGTCTCTGCTAATCCTTCTGAATAGAGTAGAGAAAACATGTTACACAGAGTGTATCCTTACTTATGAGACCATATCAATACACGAAATGAAGTATTTTGTCCGTAGTGGTCACGCAATGAAACGGAAGGAAGCCTGAGTTCACTCTCTGATTCCCCTTGCCTCGCAACCAACGTGTTTGTAATGCATAATTCAAAATCAGAAAGCATTACTGACTACCAACCGCCTAGTAAACAAAGGAATTGCACAATGTACACATAACAAAGAAAGAAAAGTGCCTACGAAGTACGTAGCAGCCGAGTGAACGCACCGAGTCAACTTATCATCTTGTCTTGTATCTGACTGGCTTATATGTCAAGTCAATGGGATGTGAAGCTAAACGGTTGCTGTGCAAGATAAGACTTTCCCTCCTATAAAATATTAAGTAAAAGCCCGGTTGTGCTTACGCTACGCATCACATTACAGACATATCTATATTCTTCAGCATCACTAATGCGATAAAATAGACTGCCATATTAGTCATATCCTCCGTAGCCAACTAGTCAAGTCAGAAAGCCCGAAAAGCTTAAAAATTCCTTGTGCATTCATCCAAGTCTTTCTTTTAGTCTCAAGCCTATTTCGTAAGTAGCAAGGAAAAAGCCTTGTCAATGTCATCCCTCATGTTCAGCACAACCTTTCTTTTCTTGGAAATAAGTAAAACTGACGGCACAGAAAAACTGAGCAGACTGTGACAAAAACTCTCTAGAGAAAGTTAAACAAAAACAGTTGCAATGCAAGGCCATGGAAAAAAGCACGAAGAGGCAGCAAGAATCCACATTATTAGCTTCCTGCTACCTTTCTGTATGTACATATCTCCATGTTACATGTAGCACTACGCACACACATAAGTAGGTACAAGCTCGGTGTGGATTTGAGAATTACTCTACTTTTGTTTGGTTAGTTAAGACAGAGCGATGCCTTGTCCCGAGGATAGAAAGCGGTAGTGGGAGCGCAGCAGCAGCACTTTTACTTACTATGGTGGTAAATCCACACACACACACATACTGCTATCTATACATATGTAAGTTGCTTTCGATTTTGGGAAACTCTGTTTACGGTAACGGGCGACAGACTGAGCAGACAAGCAGACTCCAGTCGAGCCAGACCTAGGACCGAGCTTGAATATACCTACGAGCACTCGGAAGACTCTGTTGTTATTGGAATATGGCAGGATTACTCTCTACTATTCAAAGATCGATATTACTTCTCCATTCCATGTATTACGTTCGTTGCGTTAACTTATAGTTCAGTCTACTTTCAATACACTAACAGTCAGACGAAAATAGTTGGCCCGTCCTGAGAATATTTCTTCATCAGTATCGCATCCTCCCTTTTTGGATTTGTCTCCGACTTTCACCAAGTCAACAGCAGAGAAGATGACTATGTTTGCTTTTTTACTTGTCGCCACTTCCCAGTGCCTACCAGGCAGTCCAATTCTCATTATTGTCACTAGTATATCAGATGCATCTGCATTTGGCAGTCAGTCTACATGTCTAGTAAACTAATAGAGTCTCGACTCGCCGTTCCTGTGTTGGCACATTGAAAAGACGCGAGAGTGTCTGCTTTTGATGGCTGTATGGTTGGTATGGGGGATTCTGAAAAAGCACAGATATCCTCTTACCTTCTCGTCACCACAAGAGCTCTTCATCTCCCATCCGGAGACGGAGTTTACGGTGACTAACTTGACTTTGTGCTGTGAAGTCTTTAAAAAATATCACCTCTGTCTATCTCTATTGTCTCCCTATAGGGCGCATGAAACAATTTCTGCAGCTTCACTCAATCACCCCTTTCTCTCTGTCAGCTAGAATATAAAAATGGGAAAGCCAGAGGGAGTGCTTCCAACAAGATAGCTATTTCGAGTTTGTAAGCTATTCTAAATTCTGTGCACTCGCAGTCAATTCGGAATTCTTTTTATCTCATCTCGGCTATGCAGTAGACACATTTTGCATTTAGAATTTTGATTCCAACCGGCTAGTATACTTATACTACGCTGTAATGAAGACTACTTTTCATCAGTCATTAAGTGTTATTGCTCCGAGGAACGTTCATACTCTTCCCTACACTAAGAACCTTTTTATCTACTAGTAATAACGTTGGCTTTGCCCTTCTAATAAGATTATGTACTTGTACGTTGACTGGTAACGTTCAAACACTAGGAAAAGTGCACATTATTATGACTTTAACCTATAAAAAACGGTTTAGTTTCTAAATCCACCTCCACGATCAATTTACTGTGTATTTTACTTTGTACATGCATGTATACATATAGGGTAGGAACTATATAAGCTGTCGCACACACTTTATTACTACCGCACGGAATAAGAATGAACCTTTACCCTTCCGATTAAGAGATCTAAATTGAACTAATTTGCCTTGCGTGCTTCGCTTTGTATGGATCGCCAGACTCATTTTATTAGTCATAAGTGTACTGTTGGAAAAATTTAACTATGCTTTGTTCGCACTATAGCAGAGGACTATAAATATGCAAAGAAGCGAGATATGCTAAACACACAGGACACATAAATATATCATGGTTCACTGATTTTCAAGAAATGTAACTTTTTGCTTTACATATTAGTGAAGAAAACTAACTTTTTAACATAATTTCCCAAGTTTTTGTTCTTGGAGTGGAAGTAATACATCAGGACATTCGTCCGTGTCTAGCTCAAAAAGGAAAACACAAAACAGGGAATAAAAATTAACGACCAAAGTTTCTTTCAGGATGGGATATACTAGTTGAACGATGAAAGCTAAATAACGTTGTCACTATAAATAGGTATTACCATTTATTGTCTATATAAATCTAGTATTGGTAAATATGTATGTATATACATACATATAGTAGATGGATAAGCAGATATAAGTATCTACTATTTGTAGTAGGCACCTAGACATAATAAATAAGATACAAAAGAAAGACATCAGTACCTGTGTTTACATAGGTTGACACTGATGTACCAGATAAAAATGCGTTAGCCTCTCCCTTGTTCTATTTACCATCCGAATGAATGCTTGTCTATTTACTTTTTTTGTTATCTATACGCTTTCTGTGTTGTCATTAACTCGATTTTCCGCAAACTCTCAAAGCCAGAGCAGCTAGAGCAGAAAAGCACACAAGGATGTCAAACGAAGCGAAAAACGCAGTATTTGTCCCCGAAAAAAGAGAAAGATATGAAGGGGGAAAGCCAAAAAAGAAAGTATCTCAATTGGAAATCGGATGACAGACCGTTGACTACTAGCCGGACAACAAGCACAAGCACGATTAAAAGCATGGCCGTAAGATAAAGCGCTTGTAGAGATGTGAGATATAGAAAAAATCGACAGAATGTTTGCTTGTTGTTGTTTAAGGCTCGTAGATTGGATTTGGAGTGAGGGATCTCTCTCTCAACTGAAACTTCTCTGTGTTTGCTGGAATCGGATTTCAGCGACTACTCTATAGTAAATGGGACCAGAGTCTGCGGAAAGGAAGTCTGCGACTCTCCCCCTTGGTAAGATCGCTCTGAAGCTTCCGCTGACGCTTTCGGATCGGGAGGCGACGAGGAGTCTCTATATACCGTTCGGAACAGCAACCTCCCCCACCAGTAGCGAACCGATGTCAGCATCGCCCTTTTCTCACAAGAATCCTAATCACGCTTCTAATGCCTTCGACGCACTCAATAAGATGCGACAAGGCAATGAGGTACCACTTTCCCTATCTTTTTCTGTCTCTTCAAACCACATTCACTTATTTTCACTGTTTTCACCGTCAGTAATAAATCTAGTTCTAATGTTCGTCATACTGACAGCTGCTCCCTTGTATCGTTTCTGTCCATAATCTATTTATCTCTCTATATATTAGGTATTATTTGTGCTGTCGAGAAAAGTTACACGTGCGTATGCTAGACTAGACTAGACCCATACATAAATATATTACATAATATGTCCGCTATCTTCTGTTTATACTATTCCCCGTTCTATTTATCTAGCTTTGTGACGTCGTCATTGATGTGGGCAACGTCTCCATCTCAGCACACAAAGTCGTTCTGGCTGCAAACAGCTCCTACTTTCATGCCATGTTCAACGGTAAGTGCTGTCTACTCGATTCTTTATTATTATGTAATGAAAATCCACTGCTGCCATTATATTTCCATGTCTACGGAACTATGAGAGTATTGTGCGAGCATGTGCTGTAAAGCGCCTGCATACCGTTTAAGTGAGATACATTGGACAGGACTGACTCTATTTCAAATGAACAAATAAATAAAATGGACATGGCTTTTGCATTTGTACGATTTGATCAACATTACTAGCATTTGAATGGTGCCGACTATAGACACTAAGACCAAATAATAGTATTCCCACGAGTAGGTGCTGTATAAATATACATGACCATTGTCGGATTTACTACTACTTCTACTACTACAAGTGCGTATTGCATTATGCACGAATGTACTAAAGTAAAAGAATAAAGTACTTGTAGGATAGCCATTAAAATTTGGATAGCCCCTTCAGTGCACTATGCACACAGGAAATTGGGTTCGGTGGAGTAAATTCACGTTGATTTATTAGTGTGAGAAGAAAAGAAGTGTGATATGTGAAAGGCTAGTACTATAGAACTGTGTAGACATAGAACCGAAGGCTTTTTGATCAATAAAAAGGATGATAATTGGGTTTTGGATTTAGACGATTTAGCGGAGAAAACCCAAAAGACAATAACAATTCACGAGGTCGACCCAGATGCGATGCAACAGCTAGTGAACTACACGTACACCGGTGACATGCTGATAACAGAAGAAAATGTACAGGCAAGTTCTCACTATTTAATTAGAGATCGAAGCCATGTTACTATATAAAGATATATATAGTGCATCTGTAACATATCATCTGCACCGTCACGAGGCTAAAAGTGGGGCGGTTCGTTAATTAGCCACATTCGAATGCTCATCATGCAATCCACTAACATCATTGGTAAAATTCTTCAGAGTAGATAATTGGATGCGATTCGTTTCATTTGGAAAAAGCAGCGATAATTCAGGGTGCAGTATATAAAGTACCTTGCTAATGCATCGTTCTCTTTCTCCTAAATACATATGTATACTGGTCCACAGTTTAATTTATAATGCTATATATGGAGGTATTACAGAAGGAAAAAAGTGATGAGATTGCATACCATTATGTTAAGTACAGGCTTTACTCCCTGCATCGAGTCTGCTTCAAATGTCGTTGGTGAGAGAGGCTTGCTGCAAGTTTCTGCTTCGACAACTACACCCTTCCAACTGTTTGGGAATAAGAAATTTTGCAGACGCACATGCATGCAAGGAACTGCAGACGCGATCACATCGTTTTGCTCTACAGAATTTCCCGGAAGTGATGAATACGGAAGAATTCGTTCTGCTCCCACTTGAAGAAGTAAGAATTCCATATTAACTTCAACTGCTACTGCTATTGGTGCAACATCCTGTACGCATTTTGACTTTGAGCCGATTTTCCTGTGATATTTGTATTTCTTGCTCTCTATGAGGCACTACATAGTATGTATGTATGTAGAGAGAGAATAATATTTGCATGTGCACAGCTGCACCCAATGAGTCAGTTAGGTATCTCTCATGCATCTAAGATTTGCAGAGTTTGTTGCTGTGATTCACTAAGTAGTACTATTCCCCTAATAGAGAGTTACTCCTGCACACTTGCTTTCTCTTAAGTATTGTGTTGAATTCTCAGTCCGTCAACTACAGCTCGCACGGAGAAAGACTACGATTTCGTGAAAACCATTAGCGACACCTGCGTATTGGAATAGCGTATCTTTCCCTATGTAAATAGTGCATCTATGATCCTATGTGGTAGGCATTGCTCTGGCGATATATTTGTAATAAGTATTTCCCCTTTTAATAAATTGCCTCCATTAGATCATGATATCTGCCATTCTGTCTCGCTATGTGTCCGTATCGGATCGTGGGAGTGCTCCAAGTTTCTTTGTAAATTAAATAGCAGTACAAAAGTGAAATCATAACAGAAATCTTTCCCTTGCTTTATACGGTGATGTCCCAGTAGATTTCCTTTGTGTAAATCTGCGCTGCTTCCACCAGAGTAGCCATGCGTTATATGTATGTTGATATAGTGTAGTAATATGATCTTATATATTATATATGGTCTGAATACTAGAATAAATAACTCACCATGTAGAGAGACTAGACAGTTAGTCGATAGTGATACAGAACTGGAGAGATTGGTTCAGAAAGATAACAAAAACAATTGAGTTATCTAATAGGCTTTCTTTGCTCCTCGAGGCAGCTATAATAGAAAAGAGTATACAGCACGCACTATATTAATTTTACCTATGCGCTTTCACAGGTTGAAGAATTGCTGGGCTCTGCCCAGCTAAACGTTTGTAGCGAGGAGACGGCCTACGAAGCTACGATGTCTTGGGTTAAACATGATGTGGAGAATCGGCGTGGTCATTTGTCTCGCGTAAGTACACAAAATAACAATTGCGTAATTTGGAAATTTCGCGGAGAAGAGTAAATTTAGTACTCACCCAGAATTACAGCCGACCAGAAGAGATGTAAGACGGGATTCACACACACACACACACACAATATTATTCCTCGCGTGTATACACACAACCATACAACCGAGATAGAGATATTATGTTTGCTCAACTTTACACATACATAATAACTGATAGACGTCGTATAATAATATAACTCGTATAATGCATGTGTGGATGGGAAGAGTTTACTTTCCCAAAGGTGAAAGTTCATGTGGATCCAAACTTCGATTTCCACTGGGGCTATAAGATAAATCTTACGTTTTGCGTATAGTTACTGTCAAAAGTACGGATCCCACTGTTGTCTCGGAAGTTTTTGATGACGTCAGTGGACTCTGAGGGACTCATCCGTGAGGATCCAGGCTGCAAAGGTTAGAAATTAAGTGTACTTTTTGTACTTTTTGTACTTTTTGTACTTTACTAACCAATATTAACTAATATTGGGTAACGTTACATAATTTAGGCGTCGTTGATTTATTAATAAAAAATGATAATATAATTTACCATCATTTTACTTGCAGAACTCTTGTTGGAAGCAATGCGGTAAGACGAAAACTTTTTATTTACTAAAACGCATTATCACCTCCAGCAGAAGTCATCATATGTATCTTGCAGTGATAATTTCGATAAAACACTTTTTCACACTTGGTGCAGGAAAATTTTTTTTGTTTGTATTTGTTACAGCTATCATTTGTTGCCCGAACAAAGAGCTTCCTTAGGCTCCGAGAGAACTCAAGAAAGGCATGATATATATGCATTTACTACGCCTAATATAACACAATGCCTTTTCAGATCCTTCTCGTGGTGTTTGTAAATTTAAATTACTTTTGCCTTACAGAAAACCGGAGGGAATGAAAAATTACCTGTTCAGTGTCGGCAAGTGTTTTTAATCTCAATAAAATTTACGTCTAGTCTCATTTTTCAATTTGCATATTTGATTACGTCCAGAAGGAGAATGCACCTAATAGTAGATACATCATGCAAAATGTAAAGTATTGAAAACTAATGACTTTTGTCTGTTTTATTCCAAATTCATTGGATTGGGTGCACACATACAGGTATCTATTTATCTTCTACTGTCACAACTTTCTTTCTTATTATTGATTATACCATCTTCAAAGGTGATGGAATCTGAGAATGTTAATTTTTCATAAGAATTTGTTATTGTATTTCATCCTTTTGCAGGTGGAGGAAGTCTGTTTGCTATTCACAGTGAGTGTGAATGCTACAACCCAAGGTATGCTATAAATAAAATCTTCAGCAATAATACCTAAACAGGCTAAATGCAGTGTAACATAAAGTGTATCCTGCGGTACGCAGTAGCAGTATATATATTATTTGTCATTTGCATATAGAACGGATCGTTGGACTGCTTGCGCTCCTCTACTTACCCGAAGGTGAAAGTTTGACTATGAACCGGTGCTTTTACTTAATGTCTGGAATTATTCAATGACCTATATAATACATTGTAAAGATTTTATTCTCTCTTCGTAGATCTCGGTGCGGAGTTGCTAGTGTTGGGAGGCTGCTGTACGCTGTTGGAGGGTAAATCATAAAAGTGAAAGCCATCAAATGTTTATGACACTTAATTTCACATGCAGGGTAATTCACTCTTTCTCTCGCTTGTGTCTCTAATAATGACTCAGATATGACGGCACCAGCGATCTGGCAACTGCAGAGTCCTACAATGCCAGAACGAACCGTTGGACACAAATTGCGTCAATGGGAACCCGTCGCTCTTGCTTGGGTTCGTAGCATTTAATTACTTTTGAGTTGCAAACACAATGCGAATTATGAAACAAGTCACGCATGTGGCCACACATTCAGTAAACAAAGTCACTAATCTATATGTAAATCTATAAAGCATGCGTGTACATGCTTACATTATATGTCCTTTTTATATGTTTCCAGGAATTTGTTCTCTGGATGGACTAATTTACGCCGTTGGAGGTTTGTAACAATTTCTAATTAGCACACATCATGCAATACATTATCAACGGCCTCGATACAATAATAGAAATAATGACAAGCCCTTTTCTAACGTAGGATACGATGGGGCTTCATGTCTAAATAGCTGTGAACGATACGACCCGCTCACAGGTAATGCCATATCATCCACTTTAGCAATTCCTGGGCAACAAAGTTTGTTGTACTGTACTTGTACTTTATCCGGTTATCCAAGAATGGCAGTTTAATTAGAACACAAAGGGAAACGTGATTCGGAATGTGGTAAAAAGTTTTCACCATTGATTACAGGAATTTGGAGTTGTTGCCCTGCTCTTTCTCAACGTCGACGATACTGTCGACTTGCTGCACTCGGTACTAATACTTTTTTGCAAAAAAAAACTTTTCAGTTAGCCAACAAACTTTTCTTTCATTCGCTACAGCGTGTGCACACTTTGTGCCTGTAATTACATGAGGCAGGAGGAGAGAAAAAGGATGAATTTTCTGTATACTCTTTCAATAAAAAGTATTACATTGTTTATAGATAATAGCTTGTTCGTTGTCGGAGGGCTGGATAGCTCAGCTGCCCTTAGCAATGTGGAGCGTCTGGACCCGCGAGAAGGTCGGTGCAAGAACCTATAACAGTGTAGACATAAAGTATTTGAATGTGCACCTCTAGACGACATGATCGTATAAATTAAACCTAAGTAGGTCATGCCTAACGCTTTCCCTACTTTCTAAAGGTAAATGGCAATCCGTCCCTGCCTTAACTCAACGAAGAAGTTCAGCTGGATTGGCTAGTCTTGGTAAGCCAAGAAATGTCTACTATATACTACATACCAATATAATTTTATTGGATTTTTATGGAACAAAGGAAAAAACAAAATGCATTTTGGTTTAAAGATGGTTGTCTGTATTGCGTTGGCGGAAGTGACGGTTCATCCACATTGGCAACAGTCGAAAAATTCGATCCGAGGCGTTTGAGATGGGAGTCAGTCGCATCAATGCATTCTCGAAGGTGATATATAGTATTGGAGAAAATTATACGCACATTGTCTGCAGCGGTTTCGCCGAAATAGTATTTGGATGGCGAGCTAGCGGTTCTGGAAGGAGAGAGCGGTTGATCTGAGTTGGTGGGTGCCAGACTCTCTCGGTGCACCCTCCTCTCTCTCTCTCACTCTCTCAGACTCTTTTATAGCTATTTTATCGATCCGGTGCAACGACGAGACTCTTGGCAGACAACAGTGAGGTAGACACTGGAAGCTGTCAAGAGCAAAATTATGCACCCAGAAGAGAGACAATAAAGAGACTGTGAAGTGAAATAATATTAACTGCTCGTTTTTAGGTCAACCCACGAGTTGGTCAGCGTCGAAGGCTCGTTGTATGCCGTGGGAGGTAATAATACTGTGTAACATACACTAGAATTTATTTTCTATGTGCAACCTGAAAAAGAATCAGAATCTGAGACTATTACGTGTGTATTCAATTTTTCTACCACTAGGGAATGATGGCTCTTCCTCCCTGAGTACTGTGGAACGTTATGACTATCGACTGAACAAGTGGAGTTTGGTTAGTGCGATGTTAACTAGACGGAGCAGCTTAGGCTGTGCCGTTCTCGAATGCCTGCCGATGGATCGGCTAGCAAGACCATGTTAGAGTGAAAATATGACAAAATAATATTTTGTTGGAAAGAAAAGGATCGGCAGACTCCACAACGAGAAATGCCCAGAATGAACAAATAATGCCGTGTAATCTCCTTTCTATATAGTTATCTTTTATCGCAAAGATTTAGTAGTACCCTCACCAACTCCCATTATATATTTCAAATGTCTCAGAGTATTTAGCTATCACTATCATTACTAATTACTATAACTGCGGTATAATCTATTCTATGGGCTGATTTGATGGCAGATATTAGCTTTTGCACATTCCAAATTCAAGTAAATGTATATTTTGTAAATGTTTTGCAGTCATACAACAATAACTATTTACGTAAATCCCTTTTGGTTCAATATAATTTGCAAAGTTACTATACTGCCTACAAGAAAGTAAGATTATCAAGGATGGATCTCTGTAATGAATGCGGCCAGTTTTAGGTAAATACTGCCAAGCAGCTGAAAGACGTGTTTTGGACAAAAATACAAATACGAAAACTATAAGAACTCAATATACTGCCTGAAATTTAACTAAAAACAATTAATACAATCTACATTCACTGCCGTCTCAGTCCTCATCCGACGATATCAATAACATTATGTTGCAATTAATTAGTTAGCTAAATATGAAATAAAAACTCCAAAAAGTTTCATTGAACTCGACTTGACATTACTCTTCTTCTTAGACGTGCATATTACACAGTATAATCGATTGGTAACAATCCAAAAGACATAATACTAATGGCAGCGATTTCACTTGAGAGTAACAGAAAAGTTGCAACATGCACCCACCCTCACCCATGCATAATATTGTCTACAGTGACAGTTAAGAAAACAAAATTTCAGAACAACTATTCAGCAATTTTGATTTATTACTGATGGGAAAGGACATTAAATTCTATTGTAGTAGTAGAAAC